>BOPN01002574.1:99631-102131 GCA_017312705.2 Penaeus japonicus
AAATATAAATATATTCAAATCCCGTAGCTACGTTTTGCCAAATAGACATTATCATAGCTGCTCCCAGCATGTGTTCTGACGAGTTTTAATCTTGCAGAGGATTGTTCATGAACTGCAGAGACCTCAACCACACGTCAAAAAAAATATGAATTGTAAATGTAATTTTTTTTCTTTTCTTTTCTTTTCTTTCTTCGTTGTGTGTGTGTTTTATCCTGTCATATAAAGTGCTTTTTTTTTTTTTTTTTTTTTAGTTGATGTGTTTTTGGATGACTCTGTGATACATATGTATTCGCTCTTTATGTATACATGTCTTTTTGTATACATATGTATTTCTCTACACATAGGGAGGAAATTTATTAACATTTTCAGTAACTTTCAGAAGGGCAGTGGCATATTTTTTTTTTCTTTTCTTTTTTCTATTGTTTGTTGTTGTTGTTTTTTGTTTGTTTGTTTGTTTTGAATGAGCCCTGGCCCTTTTGGCACGCGAAAAGGCAAATGAACATTTCGAAGTCTGCAAAAATGAGCAAAAAATAAAGAATAAAATAAATAAATAAATAAAAAATAAATAAATAAATAACACATACCAAAACAACATAACTTAAAGGATACACCCACATTATCTGCTATTAGACACAACACATCCTCTTCGACCACGCCCACCCCCACACGCCCGCACGCCCTCCTTTCCTTGGCACCTGAGGTTGGCAGTTGGCACGTTTTAAGGGTAGGCCAGAGGTACGTGGGCACTCACAACCAACCGATGCCAGTGTGTTTAGTCGAACCGTGGCACGCAGTTGGGTTTCTTGCCTTATGGTACAAGAAAAAACAAGCCTGTGATAAGTGTGTTAGACCAGATATGGAGTCTTTTGTGTTATTTTTGTGTTATTGTGTCTTTTCACTTGTGTTTTCGAGGGAATGAGAGACAGTGTGTGGGATAATAGTCCTTGGAAAAGGGAGAAGGGATTTTTATCCTCTCTCTCTCTCTCTCGATGTAGTCTAGTGCAGGTTTCAGCTAAGAAAAAAAAGGGGAAAAGGGTTTTATTTTGAAGTTTGCGGTAAACTTGGGTTTATTTTGAACGCTGGAGGAATCTGATTTAATTAATGAGCGGACTTGTCTCTGCTACACGAGTTTTACTATTTTTTTGCTATTCTTACACGCCCATTTCTGTGTCTAATATATTTGGATTTCTTTTTTATTTACAGAAATAGAAAATGTCAGGTATGTTTTCATGTCACACGTTTTTTGTTTGTATTTCCGCTTAATACACACTAAGTGAACGGTAATCAGAAAGTTAGGACTAACGTTTTTTGAGGTTAAAACGATACAAAAAAAATTTTCCTGGTTTACTTTAGAGAAATTGTTATGTATGGTTATATCGTTCACACGAATGTGTTTTTTTTACTGAACACTGAAAATTGCAATAGTGGTACTGTAGTAATGATAGAAGTTTTAATAGTACTATCTTTAATATAAATTGTGATAGTAACATAATACAATTCAAGAGTCAGCAATCATATATACAGATGTCTAACTTCTTAAAATACATAAAATATAAATGTAAAGTTCTAAAATATAGATATAATCATAAAATTTAATCTATAAACTATAGATTTATAATATAACAAAGTATTTACACATTTGTCAAAATTCTTGCGAAAATTCATAGCTTTTATAAGTTGTATCAGTGATATATTTATAATTATTATCACTATTATTACTATAGTTACTACCATCACTATAACCATCGTAATAGTTGTAATAGTGATCACCATTAAAACCATCAGTATAATTATCCATATATCACTATCACCAGTATCATTATAATAATTACCATCATACCTTTATTACTCTAACACATATTTCTATTTCTATCATTCTTCTTACTGTCCTTAACACTATCATCATCATCACCATCACTATAACAGTTAATCCTACTCTCACCATCACCATCACCATCATCACCACTATTACTCAACTTAACTAATATCGAGAGAAATCTTAAGCCGACATCACGACAGGAATAGATTTTGTTTACGTGGCTAAGAGTTTCTGTTACTTCTCGTGTTTATCAAATACCATTCTGTTGCCAAATTTCTTCTTCTGGTGATAAAGTGATAAGTGGGATGTTATATGTGTATGCATGTATATATGTATATATATGTATATATATATATATGCATTTATATATATATATACATATATATGTATATATATATAAGTATATATATATATATATATATATATATATATATATATATATATATACATATATATATGTATATGAATGTATATATATACATATATCACACACACACACACACACATATATATATATATATATATATAATATATATATATATATATATATATATATATATATATATATACATATATATATATATATGTATATATATATATAAATATATATATATATATATATATATGTATATATATATATATATACATATATATATATATATATATATATATATATATATT
>BOPN01002574.1:109631-112131 GCA_017312705.2 Penaeus japonicus
TTGTGTCCCTTCGTCGGGGCACCATTCTTATAGCTGGTTTGTCTATGGTAAGTTCAGTTTTATTTCAATCTATATCTCTCTAGCTTGTTATTGTTATGGGTTTGATCTAGTGGATTTTGTTTATTTTGTTTGTAAGTCCACCGACAACTGTTGTGTGTTTGTGTCCCTTCGTCGGGGCACCATTCTTATAGCTGGTTTGTCTATGGTAAGTTCAGTTTTATCTTCATCTATATCTCTAAAGCTTATTATTGTTATAGGTTTGACGTAGTTGATTTTGTTTATTTTGTTTGTAAGTCCACTGACAACTGTTGTGTCTTTGTATCCCTTCGTCGGGGCACCATTCTTATAGCTGGTTTGTCTATGGTAAGTTCAGTTTTATTTCAATCTATACCTCTAAAGCTTGTTATTGTTATGGGTTTAACGTAGTGGATTTTGTTTTCTTAAATTTTATTTCAATCTATATCTCTCTAGCTTATTGTTAGCTAAATAACGTAGTTGATTTTGTGATTGATTTTCATCTATATATCTAAAGCTTATTATTGTTATGGGTTTGACGTAGTGGATTTTGTTTATTTTGTTTGTAAGTCAGTTTTAGGGAGGAAGTCCTAACTTATTAGATCCTAACTTAAGCTTGGAGGAAGTTGTTTCTTGTATGTGGATTCTGTGGATGTAATTTCTTATCATGATGGAATTTAACTTAATTGTGGTGATTTGATAGCAATGATGCTGATATGATAGTGATGATGCTAATATGATAGCAATGATGCTGATATGATAGTGATGATGCTAATATGATAGTGATGATGCTGATATGATAGTGATGATGCTAATATGATAGCAATGATGCTGATATGATAGTGATGATGCTGATATGATAGTGATGATGCTAATATGATAGTGATGATGCTGATATGATAGTGATGATGCTGATATGATAGTGATGATGCTATTTGATAGTGATGATTCTGATATGATAGTGATGATGCTATGATAGTGATGATGCTGATATGATAGTGATAATGATGGTCATTATGAATATTGCTTTATCATCATTTTCATTATCAGATTTGTTGTTATCATTATCTACATCATTATTGTGTATGATATTATTATCGTTATCATCATTATTATTATTGTTATTATCATTCTCATTGTAGTAGCAATAGTATTACCCTAACTACCTTTATCATACTGTCTCTTGAAGTCATGTGCCGAGATCCTAACTTAATCATTATGATTAATTAACATCAAAGTTATCAATAATTATCGCTATATATACGCTATCGCTCTAGTAGGTTAGCATATGCAACCTAACCAAGTTGAATCTTTATTATTGAATTGCATATGGATTCGTGAATACAATCCTTATTTGTGAACTATAGCAATAATCCTTATCAGTTAATCTCTATACTAACCCCATATCAGGAATTGACACATGTTTATCCACTTTAAATTAAAAACGAAAACAAAATACAAATGGAAAATTACAGAATGAGCAGATTTCGTATTGAATACTTGCATCATGGAATATTTGCTTGTTAGATAGATTTTAATACTATATCATAGCACAAAAACTGAAAATAACCTTATCCAGTCAATGGAACTTAACGTAATTTAAAAAAATGAAATACAAGAATGACAGAAAAAAAAATAACCTAACTTGAATCAGCCCATCCTAGCCTAACCTAACACAACCTAAGTCTATGTGTATGCTATTCTATATGTGGGTTCGTGTATTTTTCTGTGTATTTGTGTTTACGTATTCGAATGTGTTTATGTAATAGATTGTGTATATATATGTATAAAACCCCAATAAGTTACTATCATAAACAAACAAACTCGCTTCTTACGATAAACCAAATCCAAACTTAAAGACAAAACTCAACCTCAACGACTACAGCTGTTGATAGGCCTAGATACACAAACAACAGAAAAAACAAAATAACCAAAGGAAACACAAGAAACCAAAGCAACTCATTCTGTTATTCGAAACTCCGTATATATATCCACACACACACAGCAACCAGAATGAAAAAAAAGTGCTAAAACAAACATGATTACCAAAATAAAAAAAGCGAATTCAACCAAATGTCAAACTTACTTAACTTTCCCAGCTTTGGATCCGAGCCCAGATTGGTCACCTGTCATTGCTTCTTAATTCATAATACCTGTGGATGGATAAATATGTCATTCCTTGTTGCATCTTGACTGTCATTGTGTCATGTTTAGATTACAGAGAAGAAGTAAGATTAATTTTATTATCATTACTTGTCATATGTTGTTGTTTTTTGTTTGTTTGTTGTTGTTTTTTTGCAGATATTAGCTGCCTCTTTTGTAGTTGACAGACAGACCACTATTGATGTCTAATGCCAGACCTCAAGATTGGATTATTTATAGGATAATGGGCCTTTGCAAACTCTCAATGATTATGAGACAAACTTCTGACGTTAGCAACAAGCAAATATGCTATATTTGAGCCGTGTAAATTCTTTCGTATTTG
>BOPN01002574.1:119631-129631 GCA_017312705.2 Penaeus japonicus
TAAGACTGTGGTTTGGATGGACACATAATATTGGAACACTGAATATATATCATAATTATTGGATAATCTTTAGCCTCATGCATAAGGTTTCTAAATACTATATAAATCACTTGATATTTAAAAAATGAAGACACTTTTCGTCAGGTACGAGCAGACATAAAATATTTTGTGGATATTTTACTGTTATTTCTCTATCCATTTTTGTTTTCATATTATCTATATCAAATTATCACACAATACAAAGAATATAATTATAATAGCACCAATAATAATGATAACGATGATGAGAACAATACTAATTATGATTATAATGATTATGATAATTATAATTATAATGATTGTGATAATTATAATTATAATGATTATGATAATTATAATTATAATGATTATGATGATTATAATTGTAATAATGATAATGAATATAAAAATAGCAATACGGATAATGATGATAATAATAACAGCAATGACAATTATGATACCAACAACAATGATATTAATACAAGATAATAGCACCAATAATAATGATGATAATAATAATGATAATGACAATAATTGTGAGGTCAATGATAATCCTAATGATAATAATAGCAGTAATACTAGTAATAATAATAATAATAAATGAAATAATTATATTAATGATAATAAAGGTGGTAATATTAATAAAATAACAATAACAATTATGATACCTACAATAATACTAGTAAAAAGATAACTAAATAAAAAATTATATATAAAATTGGTGAGTGGATATCATTCTGAAGATCACTCCATTGCTGTTGCTATCAGAATTTCCATTTGCAATATTGCTATTACCTTCATTTAGGAAATTACCTAAGGTAATTTGGTATGTGTTCGATTAACCCGATATACTAACTACTATTTGTGTATTTCTAGTCATAACAGTATATCTTCATTAGTTTACCCTAAAATGAAAAAAAAAATCGTCACCGCATAGAAAACGGTATACGTCATACACGCTTCATCCGATTCCTTGGAAACCTTCATCATTTAACTGACTTCAACTCCAAGTCAACATCTGTAAATCCATTTGCTTCTGTGCTGACGTCATTAGCTCTGTTATCTATGCCTCCCTTCGTGACATGAACTGTCTCGATTTCGAGGCCAGAACTCCGATTTCCAAAGATACTTTTGTATAGCCATCGGTAGACGTTGAGACATCGTTTGTTTACCAGAGACTCGTCGACCTCGCTCGGTTTGTTGACACCTGCGAAAGAGATGGAGGAATCAGGTCAGTGGTAGAACTGAATTAGCCCCTGATAGGACTGTATTAGCCACTGATAGGGCTGTATTAGCTACTGATAGGTCTGTATTAGCCACTGATAGCGATGTATTAGCCACCGATAGGTCTGTATTAGCCACTGATAGGGCTGTATTAGCCACTGAAACGGATGTATTAGCCACTGATTAGGTTGTATTAGCCACTGATAGGGCTGTATTAGCCACTGATAGCGATGTATTAGCCACTGATAGGGTTGTATTGGCCACTGATAGGGCTGTATTAGCTACTGATAGGGTTGTATTAGCCACTGAAACGGATGTATTAGCCACTGATAGGGTTGTATTGGCCACCGATAGGTCTGTATTAGCCACTGATAGGGCTGTAATAGCCATTGATAGGGTTGCATTGGCCACTGATAGGGCTGTATTAGCCACTGAAACGGATGTATTAGCCACTGATTAGGTTGTATTAGCCACTGATAGCGATGTATTAGCCACCGATAGGTCTGTATTAGCCACTGATAGCGATGTATTAGCCACTGATAGGGCTGTATTAGGCACTGATAGGGATGTATTAGCCACTGATAGAGTTGTATTAGCCACTGATAGAGTTGTATTAGCCACTGATAGAGTTGTATTGGCCACTGATAGGGCTGTATTAGGCACTGATAGGGATGTATTAGCCACTGATAGAGTTGTATTAGCCACTGATAGAGTTGTATTAGCCACTGATAGAGTTGTATTGGCCACTGATAGGGCTGTATTAGCCACTGATAGGGCTGTATTAGCCACTGAAACGGATGTATTAGCCACTGATAGAGTTGTATTAGCCACTGATAGAGTTGTATTAGCCACCGATAGGTCTGTATTAGCCACTGATAGCGATGTATTGGCCACTGATAGGGCTGTATTAGGCACTGATAGGGATGTATTAGCCACTGATAGAGTTGTATTAGCCACTGATAGAGTTGTATTAGCCACCGATAGGTCTGTATTAGCCACTGATAGCGATGTATTAGCCACTGATAGGTCTGTATTAGCTACTGATAGGACTCTATTAGCCACTGGTAGGGTTGTATTAGCCATTGATAGGGCTGTATTAGCCACTGATAGGGCTGTATTAGCCACTGAAACGGATGTATTAGCCACTGATAGGACTGTATTAGCCATTGATAGAGTTGTATTGGCCACTGATAGGGCTGTAATAGCCATTGATAGGGTTGCATTGGCCACTGATAGGGCTGTAATAGCCATTGATAGGGTTGCATTGGCCACTGATAGGGCTGTAATAGCCATTGATAGGGTTGCATTGGCCACTGATAGGGCTGTAATAGCCATTGATAGAGTTGTATTGGCCACTGATAGGGCTGTAATAGCCATTGATAGGGTTGCATTGGCCACTGATACACTTGTGTACACATAAATAAGGAGAGAGAACTGAAGACAGACAGGTCCAAAACAATGATTATGGTATTAATAGTAGTAGTGGTATTAATGGTAATGATGATAATAATGATATTAAGCGTAGTTGGAGTAGTAGTAGTAGTAACAGTAGCAGTTGTTATAGTGGTAGTAGTAGTAGCTGTAGTAGTAGTAATAGTAGTGGTTGTAGTAGCAGTAATAGTAGTAGTAGTAGCAGTAATAGTAGTAGTAGTAGTTTTTGTTGTTGTTGTAGCAGTAACAGTAGCAGTAATAACAGTATCAGAAGTATCAACATCAACAATAACAACGACAACAAAACAATAACAAAATACAAACAATACCAATAACAATACGAATGAAAACACAAATGTCCCATAGCACTTAAAAAAAGTAAAAAAAAAAAGAGATTCTCACCTGTAATAAGAGACACCAACGTCGACACAGCCACCACGATCAGAATTCCCATGGATCCGATATAGCAATAGGATATGTCATATGCCCAGAAATAATCTCTGTGGGGGAGAGAGAGAGGGAGAAATATGTGTAAATATGTATAAAAGGATTAATATGATTAAATAATTATGAATAGATATATTAATTAGATACTTTAATTACTGTTTGTTTTCGTACATGAGGAGAGCGTTTTGAGTTATAAATTCCTGTAAATTTTGGTTGGTATAACTGGTGATGATTCTCTTATAAAAAGGAAAAGGGGGAGTGTGAGGGGAAGGGGAAGGGGAAAGGGAGAGAAGAGGGGGAGGGGAAGGGGGGGGTGGGAGGGGGAGGAGAGGTGGGGAGGGGGCAAGGGGAAAGGTGAAGGGGATGGGGAAGGGGAAAGGGGAGGGGGAGAGGGGGAAGGGGAGAGAGAGAAAGAGAAAGAAATAGAGAAAAAAAATATATGTACAGAAAGAAAATAAAAAAGAGACAAAGAGAAAGACAGGAACAAACACCGATAAACAGAGAACGAAAAAAAAAAAAAACGAATCAAAGACAACCCCATGACCACCTTACCCCCCCTCCACCCACCCACCCATCACCACCCACCCCCACCCCTCTACCACCTTCAACCACCCCACCACCCTCACCTCTCCACAGCCAGCTGATCTACAGGCACAGCAGCAGTCGTTGTCAGAGTCACGTAATCCGTCCCATTGACAAAGACAGAAGTCCCGTTGAGCGCCCCGCCCACCAGCACGTCCTCCGCCAAACAACCTTCCGTTGAAAGGGGCAGTTTCTCGCTGTTTCCGGCTTTGAACACAAATTTCCCAATCACAAGCCACAGGTTGAAGGTCAGAGCCGAGACGAAGCCTGCTATTGCACCCTGTGGAAAGGAGGGGGAAGATTGTGAGTGGAGAGGAATATATCTTAGCTGGGGGGGGAGGGGGGGGAGGGTTGTCTGTACGAAGTGGACGATCGAAATGCGTTTACGGGAGAATTTAAAATCGAACTGGAAGGTCAGAATGAACTTGTTGGAGAAATAAAATCTGCTAACTGGCAATTCAGAATAGTATCACTTCCATTCCTAAAGTCATTATCACAAAGACGATCAGTACCTATCTCTCGTTATCATTATTGTCATAATTATTCCAAAAAACATCGTCATCCACTGAGTTTAGTTTAGTTTAGATCTTTCTTTACCACCCTGGCCAAATGCACAGGCATGGACAAGCTTTGATACATTGATGTAGAATCATGACATTGTTGCTAACATTGCATTACAAATTAAGGTAATAACATGATTATATTCTATAGTATATCAACTGTAAATAGACATTAGATAAATGTTGTAATAGGGTATCATATACCGAGTTTTTTTTTAGTTTAGATCTTTCTTTACCACCCTGGCTAACTGCACAGACATGGGCAAGCTTTGATACATTTATATTAAGGTAATAACATGATTATATTCTATAGCATATCAACTGTGAATAGACATTAGATAAATGTTGCAACAGGGTATCATATACCGAGTTTTTTTTAGTTTAGATCTTTATTTACCACCCTGGCTAACTGCACAGGCATGGGCAAGCTGAGATTTAGATTAGATTAGATCTTTACGAGTGAAAACAACAGTGCACATACCTTAGAGTTAACCCACGGCGCTATTATAGCCGTTACAAAGAGACCATCCATGGGGCTGACAAGAGCACCGCTGATGCTGTAAGCCATCTGGAACAGCGTCCCGAGATTGGCTACCAGGAAGGCTACTCCGATGCCCAGTAGTCCCATGCATGACGCTGCAATTGGAAATGTTGGTGTTGAGAAGTGTATTCAGAAAGCGGTGTTGTTTATCTGTGCATTGAATTTTCTTCTTCTGTTTCTGTCTCATCTCTCTCTCTCTCTTCTCTCTCTCTCTCTCTCTCTCTCTCTCTCTCTCTCTCTCTCTCTATATATATATATATATATATATATATATATATATATATATATATATATATATATATATAAAATCTTACTCTTACTCTTACTCTTATTCTCATTCTCTTATACTTATACTCACACTCTCACTGCTCACTCTTTCACTACTCATCCGCTGGCTCTCCATCTTTCTTTTCTCCTACCTTCTCCTTCTCCCTTCCTTTCACTCTCTCTCTTCTTTGCTCCCGCCTTTCCATTCCAACTCTCCCTCTCCATTAATTTTCCCTTTTCTCCTCCCCTCCCCCGTCCTTATCCCTTTCTCTCTCTTCATTCATATTCCTCTTTCAATCTCATTCATAAAGTCTACGTACACAAAATCTCATTCATAAAGCCTCCATACACAAAATTCCATTCATAAACTCAACGTGCATAAAATCTCATTCATAAACTCAATGTAAATAAAACTCATTCATAAACTCAACGTAAACAAAATTCATTCATAAACTCAACATAAACAAAACTCATTCATAAAGTCTCCATACACAAAATCCCATTCATAAAGTCAACTCAACGTAAACAAAAATCCCATTCATAAAGTCTACGTACACAGAACTCGCGTGATAGTAGTGGCTCTCTCCTGCGAGATGTCTCTGAAGATCCACCAGTCACTCAGGAAGTCTTCCCATAATAACACCACCATGGCATTTGCTTGCGACGAGAGTGAACTGAAAATTAGCGAAATTCATTAATAATAATCAATGGAAAGTAAGTAGATGAGTAAATATGAAGATGAAGAGAGGTCAATGAATAAATGAGGCACTCGAGAGATGGATGAATATGCGAATTAAAGGAAAATGTAGATATATATGGTGATTATAGGACAACGTTGATTTTTGGATGAGTCTCCCCTGGAATTAACGACAGAATTGCATATTGATTCATTTCATTTAATATATAATATTTAGTGGAGATCATACATCAATAAAGAACTTGAATAGATATACGATCTATATGAAATGAACATAATATTGTTATTTACTTGACAAATGATTTAGTAAAAACACATAATGACAACATAGACCCAACAAAAAACGAGTACTAAAGAAAACGACCGACAATGATGATTTTAAGGTGTAACTACTATAAAGCTCAAAAGTCTATTATATTCAACCATTATCAAGTATACCATTATTTACTGATCAATAAAATCCTACCAAGACACGCCAGTATTACGAATTAATAAATAAGTTTCTGAAAAAAAAGAAATATTGAGAAAAAAAAACGAATTTGTATAAAGACTTCACATGATCAAGACATGTTCGTATTCTATAAAGACATTTACTTGTTACTTACTAAAAATACACGTACCTAAAGGAGTTCAATATCCTCTTTTCTACTCTTCCAGAATTTCTTCCTACTTAATTTGGGAAATACGACATAGTATGTTACATGGAAACTTATCCATAACGTTATTAATTAAATGCAAACTATTTACACAATGTTCCTAATAAGGAAATGTTCTTTCGCTGTACAGATTCACGACCTGAGATTTTCCATATGAATATTATTGTCTCATTATTATATCATTAAGAATAAGAAAAGCTACACTCAGTAATAGGTACTTCCAGTGAAATATACTTATATGTGACCCGAGTTACTGTTGTGAATATATTACTCCTATTATGTACCTGAGTCACTTCCATTAATCCATCTGAACACGTAGCCAGAGCTGCTCCTATGAATGTCATATTTCCTATTAATAAATACTAATACATAGCCTTAGTCACTCCCATCAATATTACACTCCCATTAATACTAACACCTAACACGAGACACTCACTTACATTTGAACACATAATCAGAAGTAACACCATCCATGCTAAGACATCATTAGGAGTTAATCCTATCAATTATTGTATTATAATTATATTAGGAGTTGATTGCCATAAATACCAACAAATTCACCACGATTTCCTCCTTGCCATCAACCTATCCTCCTACGACGACAAAGAAAGAAATACTCCCATGAGAAACCCCGCCATTCCAATGAGAAACCCCGCTATTCCCATGAGAAACCCCGCCATTCCCATGAGAAACCCCGCCCCTCCCTTAAGAATCCCCACCCCTCCCATGAGAAACCCCACCCCTCCCTTAAGAATCCCCGCCATTCCCATGAGAATCCCCGCCACTCCCTTAAAATCCCCGCCATTCCCATGAGAATCCCCACCATTCCCATGAGAATCCCCGCCACTCCCTTAAGAATCCCCACCCCTCCCATGAGAAACCCCGCCATTCCCACGAGAATCCCCGCCATTCCCACGAGAATCCCCGCCATTCCCACGAGAATCCCCGCCCCTCCCTTAAGAAACCCCGCCATTCCCACGAGAAACCCCGCCATTCCCATGAGAAACCCCACCCCTCCCTTAAGAATCCCCGCCATTCCCATGAGAATCCCCACCCCTCCCTTAAGAATCCCCGCCATTCCCTTAAGAATCCCCGCCATTCCCATGAGAAACCCCGCCCCTCCCTTAAGAATCCCCGCCATTCCCACGAGAATCCCCACCCCGCCCTTAAGAATCCCCGCCATTCCCATGAGAAACCCCACCCCTCCCTTAAGAATCCCCGCCATTCCCATGAGAAACCCCACCCCTCCCTTAAGAATCCCCGCCATTCCCATGAGAAACCCCACCCCTCCCTTAAGAATCCCCGCCATTCCCATGAGAAACCCCACCCCTCCCTTAAGAATCCCCGCCATTCCCATGAGAAACCCCACCCCTCCCTTAAGAATCCCCGCCATTCCCATGAGAAACCCCACCCCTCCCTTAAGAATCCCCGCCATTCCCATGAGAAACCCCACCCCTCCCTTAAGAATCCCCGCCATTCCCATGAGAAACCCCACCCCTCCCTTAAGAATCCCCGCCATTCCCATGAGAAACCCCACCCCTCCCTTAAGAATCCCCGCCATTCCCATGAGAAACCCCACCCCTCCCTTAAGAATCCCCGCCATTCCCATGAGAAACCCCACCCCTCCCTTAAGAATCCCCGCCATTCCCATGAGAAACCCCACCCCTCCCTTAAGAATCCCCGCCATTCCCATGAGAAACCCCACCCCTCCCTTAAGAATCCCCGCCATTCCCATGAGAAACCCCACCCCTCCCTTAAGAATCCCCGCCATTCCCATGAGAAACCCCACCCCTCCCTTAAGAATCCCCGCCATTCCCATGAGAAACCCCACCCCTCCCTTAAGAATCCCCGCCATTCCCATGAGAAACCCCACCCCTCCCTTAAGAATCCCCGCCATTCCCATGAGAAACCCCACCCCTCCCTTAAGAATCCCCGCCATTCCCATGAGAAACCCCACCCCTCCCTTAAGAATCCCCGCCATTCCCATGAGAAACCCCACCCCTCCCTTAAGAATCCCCGCCATTCCCATGAGAAACCCCACCCCTCCCTTAAGAATCCCCGCCATTCCCATGAGAAACCCCACCCCTCCCTTAAGAATCCCCGCCATTCCCATGAGAAACCCCACCCCTCCCTTAAGAATCCCCGCCATTCCCATGAGAAACCCCACCCCTCCCTTAAGAATCCCCGCCATTCCCATGAGAAACCCCACCCCTCCCTTAAGAATCCCCGCCATTCCCGGCGCACCAGGGAGGCTCGGGTCGAAGCTGTCGTGAGGGATGTAGATATGTAAGTAAGGATAGTAATGTGTGTGTGTGTGTATGTATGTATGTATATATGTATATATATATATATATATATATATATATATATATATATATATATATATATATATATATATATATATATATATATATATATATATAGATAGATAGATAGATAGATAGATATACATAGATATACATATGTATATATATACATATATGTATATATATATGTATATATGTATATATATATATATATATATATATATATATATATATATATAAGACGATTTCTATGTACATAAGAGTCTTACTTTACACATAAATAAAACTTCTAAAACCCAAAACCACGAAAAAAAAAATCAACATAGACAACAGATTAACCAAACACAACAGAAACAAGTCCCCCCCCCAAAAAAAAAAAATAATAATAATAAATAAATAACAACAATAACCGAATGCAAAATCGAATCCAAACCCACAAACACATACAACAAAAAAAACAAAATCCTATCGACTTACTTGAAGAATTCGATCCTTCCTCCTTCGATCGCCCTGTCCCACACTTCGCCCAAGCCTCCGAGGTCAATGCACACTTGCATGACCACGGCTAAGACACCTACGAACATGACGGTTGTTTGCAGCACGTCTGTGTATACCACCGCCCTCACGCCGCCCTGCGAGTGTGAAAGGGTGTGTTCTATTTATTTTCTTTATTTTTATTTATTATTATTATTTTTTTATTTTTTTTTTTTTTTGAGTGATTGGAATGGATAGGTTGAATGACATATAGGAATGTGGTGTTTTTTTTGTTTGTTTGTGTTTGTGTGTTTGTGTTTTGACTGATTGGAATGGATAGATTGAATGACATATAGGAATGTGGGGTGTTTTGTGTTTGTTTGTGTTTGTTTGTGTGTGTGTGTGTGTGTGTGTTTGTGTTTGTGTGTGCGTGTGCGTGTGCTTGTGCGTGTGCTTGCGCTCGTACGTGTGCGTGTCCGTGTGTGTGTGCATGTGAGTGTGTGCGTGAGTGTACGTGAGTGTGCATGTGAGTGTATGTGTGTATACATATGTCTATAAACATATCCACAAGTGCATCACTAAACCCGCAACCCCCCAAAACAGCTGATCCACATCAATTCACATCTACGTACCAAAGAAATATAAACAGAACAGATGATTCCCAGCGACACAATAGCCACCCACACAGGCAGCTTGGTGACGGAGCTGAGGGTCAACGAAGGAGCGTAGAGGCAGATACCCAGATACATGGCGCTGTTAACGATCTGGGTCAACGAGCCGAGTTTCCTCAGAATAGG
>BOPN01002574.1:132131-139631 GCA_017312705.2 Penaeus japonicus
CATCACTTTCTCCTCATCAACTACACCACCACTTCCTCTCCTCACCACCAACATCACCACTTCCTCTCATCACCACTTCCTCTCATCACCACTTCCTCTCATCACCACTCATCACCACTTCCTCTCATCACCACTTCCTCTCATCACCACTTCCTCTCATCACCACTTCCTCTCATCACCACTTCCTCTCATCACCACTTCCTCTCTCACCACCACCATCACCACTTCCTCTCATCACCACCACCATCACCACTTCCTCTCATCACCACCACCATCACCACTTCCTCTCATCACCACTTCCTCTCATCACCACCACCATCACCACTTCCTCTCATCACCACCACCACCACCACTTTCTCTCATCACCACCACTACCACTTCCTGTCATCACTACCAACATCACCACTTCCTCTCATCACCACCATCACCACTTCCTCTCCTCACCACTTCCTCTCATCACCACTTCCTCTCATCACCACTTCCTCTCATCACCACCACCACCACCACTTCCTCTCATCACCACCAACACCACCACTTCCTCTCACCACCACCATCACCACTTCCTCTCATCACCACCACCATCACCACTTCCTCTCATCACCACCACCACCACCACTTCCTCTCACCACCACCATCACCACTTCCTCTCATCACCACCACCACCACCACTTCCTCTCACCACCACCATCACCACTTCCTCTCATCACCACCACTTCCTCTCATCACCACCACCATCAACATTTCCCATCCTCACCACTTACCCAAGACAGAGAGTGCAGACACGACCCCTCCAAGAAGCGACATCACAACAGCTATAGGATTCATGTTCCTTCCTCCGGTCAGGAAGTCCTTCGCGTCCCTCTTATTGCTGCGCCATCCTGAAAAGGTTCCCACGAGCATCGAGGACACCAGCAGGAGGATGAAGATGGCGTAGTCCACGGTGGAGAACCTGCTGAAGGAGGCGAGGGCGTCCTGGTCAGAGGAGGAGCCCCCCTCTGTGGCGTTGAGGGAAGGCATCGTGGGCTTTGGTTGCGTTGGCTTGGGTTGGGTTGCGTTGGGTTGCGTTGGGTTGGTTGGGTTCGTTGCGTTGCGTTGGGTTGGCTTGGTTGGCTGTGGGTTGTAAAGGGGTTTTGTTTATTTTTAATTGTTTGGATTGGTGGGGGGGTTGGGTTTTATGTGGGTTGGTTAGGTTGTAGGTGATTGGGGAGAAAAAAAGGTTATGTTGGATAGAAATGCTGTGTTGTAATTCTTGACTTAGAGTCTCTTATGTTTATGGTTATCGGTTATACAACACTGATATATACATACTTCTGAAAACAGATAGACAGACATAGAGAGAGAGAGGGAGAGAGAGAGAGAGAGAGAGAGAGAGAGAGAGAGAGAGAGAGAGAGAGAGAGAGAGAGAGAGAGGATAAGACATTGCTACAGCGGCCATATGATTACTTATTGTAACTTTTAGACTTGGAATATAGACACAAATCTAACTAACTTCAAAACCTTAGAAAAGGGACAAACAGGGTAAGTTAGAAGAAAGAGGTATGAGTGTTAGTTTAAGGCGTACGGGGTTGAACGCTTGCTTGGGAGAACGCCATTCACACAAACAGAAACACGCAAGCACACGCACAAACACACAAACACACATGCATTTAGATAGATAGTTAGACAGATAGACGGTCCTCTCCCAGCGGCAGTTCCCATAACTAGGGTGAAAAGAGCATCAGGAAGGGCATCCGACGCATATCCTTCGCCAAATCCAAAAAAAAAGAAAAAAAGTGCGAACCACGAATCGGATTCCATACAATGAATTGATCGAAGCCCGGTACACCAATGGCCACCGACGGTACTTTGGCCTGTAGGGTACCGGTGGAATCTATGCTACAGGTTAGCAAAGGAGGTTGACATATTACACCAAGAAATATTTCCCCTAAAGGCGTGTCCAGAGGCAGCAAGAGAAGAGGAAGATCAGAAGGCAAGTGGTGACTCGGAAGGTAGACAATATGAGGCAAACATGATGATGATGAGAAAGGTAATCTGACTCAAAAGGTTGACAAAATGAGGCAAACATGATGGTGAGGAGAAAGGTAATCTGACTCAGAAGGTTGACAATATGAGGCAAACACGATAGTGAGGAGAAAAGTTAACCTTACACCAGTGTTCAAAAGACCAAATAGAAGGGGGGACTAAGGTCAGGGAGAATACAGGCGAGTTCAAAGTCTTCTACCTTAGTATAAATGGGAGGAGAAATACCGGATGACAATGAATATGACAATGAATATGACAATGAATACAATGGGAGTCTCTGAAAAAACAGCATCCAGAAGAGTTGAGAGTGTGATATTGAACGCCTTCAGCACTTTATATACTTCGCAAACGGGGCGTGAGGTGGAGGAGAAAAATCTCTGGATCGAAAGAGACGAATTGGTGGAGAGAGAATGAAAAGGGAAAGAGAAAGTGGTGAATGAACCTGACTTCGGTGGGCGTGTCTTGCAGGAGAAAACGAGTTGTGGTGAGAAAGTGATGTGATGATGTGATGTAATGTACGTGATGATGTGATGTACGTGATGGTGTGATGTACGTAATGTGATGATGTGATGTACGTGATGATGTGATGTACGTGATGATGTGATGTACGTGGTGATGTGATGTACGTGATGATGTGATGTGCGTGATGATGTGATGCACGATGTGATGTACGTGATGATGTGATGTACGTGATGATGTGATGTACGTGGTGATGTGATGTACGTGATGATGTGATGTACGTGGATAGGGTTTTCAGGAGAAGCATGTGCAATGACAGAGGCAATTCTGAAAAAAGGCTAGAAATGGCTGTGGGACATACGTATCTTATGAAAGGGGAACGCAGAAAGATATGAGAGAGACATGGGAAGTTGAGAGAATTGCGTAGTGGGTGACAAGTCCGTATCCCCGGTTCTCTGCTATTGTCGGGGTTATGGCGCCGATACGACCGTGAAAAGTGCGAAGGAGAATGACGATGCCGTATTTTATTTACTTATTTTTTATTATTATTATTTATGTTTTTATTTTTTATTATTATTATTTATATATTTATTTTTTATTATTATTATTTATATTTATTTTTTATTATTATTTATATATTTATTTTTTTATTATTATTATTTATATATTTATTTTTTATTATTTATATATTTATTTTTTATTATTATTTATATATTTATTTTTTATTATTATTATTTATATATTCATTTATTATTATTATTTACATATTCATTTTTTATTATTATTATTTATATATTCATTTATTATTATTATTTATATATCTATTTTTCTATTATTTATATATTTATTTATTTTTTATTTTTTTCATTTATTTATTTATTTTTTGGGTACACTCTCCTTCACCAACACTCCCTATTAAGTTCGACGGACGTGTGAATCGTTCCAATAATATTTCGTAAAAGGCGGAGACGAAGGCAAAGACAGACCCCGAAAAATGACTCAGGAACACGAACGATACGATAGATAAACAATACCTTTTTGCAGACATAACAAAAGAAGATAACAAGGAAAGCATGGGAGAGCTTAGCAAAACAAGGTGAGAAATAGAAAGTGGATGAGGAGAGCTTGGGATGAAGGGAGTTATGAGGAAAATATGAGGAAAATATGAGTGAATATGAGAGGAAGGGAATAGTGGTGAGACTGGAAGTAGTGGAGTTGGTGAGAGTGGAGTTAAAGTGGCAATTGAGAGTGTGAAATAAAAAGGTGGAGTGAGTGGAGAGTGGAGGCAGAGTTGAGTGAGTGGAGAGTGGAGTCAGGGGTGGAGTGAGTGGAGAGTGGAGGCAAGGTGGAGTGAGTGGAGAGTGGAGTCAGGGTGGAGTAAGTGGAGAGAAATGAGAGGAGTGATCCGAGAGTGCCTGTAAAAGTGAAAGGGGAAGTTTGCTTGATAGTGAGACCGGCTTTATGGCTTAGAGAAGGTCGTTAAAAAGACATAAGTGGCGAATAAAAAATGGCGGATCCAAGTGCTTTGAATCTTATGATAACTAGTGCTAACTAACTAGTAACCTTAACTAGTGCTTTGAATCCTATGGTAACTAGTGCTAACTAACTAGTAACTTTAACTAGTGCTTTGAATCCTATGGTACCATCACTCTTAAAATTGTTCCAAACATCTGCAATTAAAACAATAGATTTGATATAGATATATTTCTGTCTTTTTCCAGTATTTCTTTCTGTGATTAAGCTATGTTTCAGAAAGAAAATAACGAAAAACGATGGTTAATTTTAGAAATTCACCAATTTAAATGCGAAAGGAAGAGAAGGCTGGACACTAAAATTTGAAATTCTTGCTCAGAGTTTGAATAATCTTGAAAAAAAATAAGTGTAAATCTACCCAATATCATATCATTTAGTCACTCTTGAATATCTATTCTATCTATCAATCAACATCTATCTATCCATATGAAGTAGCCATGGACGATGCCACTCCCTTTCCTTTCTGATAGATGTAATAAACCCTCACCAGTCTCACCCTTGGAAAACGAGCGAATCAAAAGCAAGCTTCAAGAAATCCACCTAGTGGCAAACCGTCCATTGGTCACCTCACAGAGTAAGTTACCTTTGCCCGCTTGCTATTTGCAAACACGCAAACACACACACACACAAACACACACAAACACATGTATGTATATGTGTGTGTGTGTGTTTGTGTTTGTGTGTGTGTTTGTGCGTGCGTGCGTGCGTGCGTGCGTGCGTGTGTGTGTGCTTGCTGCGTAATAATATCGGATACCTAAATAAGTATACGAATACAGCTAAGTAGGTACTCACACACGTGCACACAGACACACAAACAAACAAGCACACACACACACACACACACCTAAACCACCAGAACCCAAGTAGTTCCACCCAGAAAAAATCAAAACCAAAAAACCAAAAAAACAAAAACAATACCACTCATCATAACAATAACAACAACAACAACAACAAAATTCTGACCTTAGTGCCAACACGGAAGACACAAACAACGCGTCACTATTTTCCTAGTTTTCCAGCACAGGTTTTTTCTCAGTCCAGTCACTGTTGCCGCCACAGCGATACTGACTGTCTACTCCATTGCACACGGTTGAAGATCTTGCTCCTCCTACTTCCCTCCCCCCCTCCTACTTCTCCTCCCCCACCCCCCGCTTCCTTCTCCTGCTACTCTTTTACTACCACCTCCTCCTCCTCCTCCTCCGCCGCCACCTCCTACGCCGCCGCCTCTTCCTCCTCCTCCTCCTCCTCCTCCTCCTCCTCCACTTACTCTTCCTCCTCCTCCTCCTCCACTTACTCTTTCTGCTACTCTTTTACCAGCACCACCTCCTCCTCCTCCTCCCCCTCCTCCTCCTCCGCCGCCGCTGCCTTTTCCTCCTCCACCACCTCCTCCTCCTCTTGCTACTATTTTACCACCACCTCCACCAACACCACCTCCTCCTCCTCCTCTTCTTCTTCTTCTTCTTCTTTTTCCTCTTCCTCTTCCTCTTCCTACTCCTCCTCCTCCTCCTTCACCTCCTCCTCCACCACCACCACCACCACCTCCACCACCACCACCACCACCTCCTCCTCCACCACCACCTCTTCCCCCCCCTTCTTCATATGAATCATTCACACAAGTTTCATCATTTTCTCTTATTATCCTTACCACGTAAATCATTCATATACACAAATGTTTATATAACAGTGGTGCTTTTAACAGTCAGTCTGAACGTCCGGCCGACCTTGGTTGCGTTTCCAGAGAAGTTCACGACTGGAATGTTGAACGTGCAATGTGGATGCCTTTTAGGATTTTTTATTTATTTTTTTATTATTATTATATATTTTTTTCCTTTTTTGAGGGTGCTGGTGGAGAAAGTTTAATTGAAAAATGTATGTATTAAAATTCGTGTGCGTCAAACGGGATGGTGTATGAAAAGGTGGCTTGTTTTTGGTGTTGTTTCGAACGAAATGTTTTGGAAAAAAATAAAAGAGTTGGCACCTGGCAGCGGGTCGGAAAACAATGAACGAAAATAAAAGGGATAAATCCTGGCATGGAAACTCAACTGAGATATTGCCATCTAGTGGTCATACATTTGTGGCCGACTTCATAGTACTTCAAATTTGCAAAATTGTATTTGTTATTATTTTATTGGCTTGATTTGGATGATAGTAATAATGAGGATAATGATAATAATGATAATAAAAGTAATATCAACGATGATAACACTAATAAAATAATGATACTAATCATGCTTATCATTATAATAATGATAATTAACATACTGTTATCATTATTTATATTGTTATCATTACCATCATCATCATCCTTTTTCCATACAATTATTTGTTATCACTGCCATCAAAACTATTATCATAATTGTGATTATCATATCACTATCCGCGGTATTATTATAACAAACACCTATGAATGTTTACTACAACGGACACTTATAAATGTTGATTAATAAATATTAATCTCCAGTTTACTTCGATTTTGATCAGTATTGTGTTGTTTTTTCCCCTTTAGAGTTAATTATGTACTCATCAAACCCAAAAGTATATATATATTCTTAGAACGAATTTTCATAGTCATGAATATGATAATGAGTTTGAATAATACAATTCTTACTTATGACTATTAAAAAGTAAGATTAAATGGTAATTCATACACTAATCAGACAAATGACACCTAATAAGTACTAAAGATAAGGTACTGATAAGGTACTGATAATAAAGAATGATATACACATACATATACATTTACACACTAATCCGCTGAAATATTTCAATGTATAATGTATAATGTTTATAATCTGTAATATATCTTTTGATATATTTCATACAAAAATTCATTTCAAAGCATTAGTCTATAGTAACTGCATATTTCGTCCAAAAACTGAAATCCAACGAATATATTGTAAAAAAAAAAAAAAAAAAAAACTCAACTTATGTTTATATGTATCCTGTTTGAAGAATGCTGACTCATTGACTCACCCGTTTCCTCTTTTTTTTTTTCATTCGTTGTCACCTCTCGATCTTTCTTTATATATCTTTATGTGTATATGTGTATATTTGTATATGTATATATGTATATGTATACACACACACAGATATATATACATATAAATATATATATATATATATATATATATATATATATATATATATATATATGTATACACACACACACACACACACACACACACACACACACATATATATACATATATATATATATGTATATATATATATATATATATATATATATATATATATATATATATATATATGTATGTATATATATGTGTGTGTGTGTGTGCGTGTGTGTGTGTGTGTGTGTGTGTGTGTTTGTGTGTGGTTGTTTGTGTATTTGTGTATATACATATATACATACATACACACACACCTATGTATATGTGTATATATACATAAGAATAGTGTCTGTATATATATATATATATATATATATATATATATATATCTATGTAAATTTGTATATCAGTTATG
>BOPN01002574.1:159631-162131 GCA_017312705.2 Penaeus japonicus
CATACATACATATACATATAGATGTATATTTATGTATACATATACACACTTTTGAACGTCAATGGCTATACACAGCACAAGTAACATGTAACAGACATACAATTTTTTCCTAAATCACGCCCATTTTTCCTGGTCAACCCTGCGTGTTCATGCCCCTGAATGGGTTTTCATGGGAAGGGACGTGGCGGCGAAATAGCTGACCAACTTAACATTTCAGAAGGACTTTTGTTTCTTCCTTGTCCAAAGGATGAGGACTGAACGTGCATTATGGCGATAGTTACGTGTGACCTGAAATGTTTGTATTTGATTAAATGATACGTGAGATTTTTTTTTTTTTTTTATCAATATGGTGTTGTTTTCTATCTTTTCCTCTTTTGAAATGTGTTTTGTCTTTTGTATACTGTGTAAAGTAGGTTGGTAGATATATATAACTTATATTCAGGCTAATTTACCTTCCCTTCTCAGCCTAATCCATATGGATCTATTTCAAATAATTCCACCTCTAAAGCTGATTCATTCACCACAGTTTTTGCCTTCATGTCAAATCAAGATAATCAGCCATGGGACGTTGTCATACCCCAAGTCAAAATTTGCAACACTTATTACTCGTAAAATCCCTATGAAATTTCAACACGACACGAGCAGCTGCTTAGGAAACTTGTGCTTCTATCCTCAACAAACATTTCACCCAGCCATCTTCGACAGTTATTTTTTCCCACATCCTAAAAAATAGTTCATGTATCCTCCATCCCCAATATAGGAGACAAGGCTTTCCTACCTAACTAACGACCAAAAGCAATTACCCTAATATCTAAGACGAAGGAAACCATCCTTGCCATACAATAACTCACATTCCTTCGACCTAACAAACTCCTTGTTTAGTCGCCATCTCAACCTTATCAAGAATGGAAGCTTCCCGCCTGAAAGGTCGATTAACTCATTTTCACTCTATCAGTGCTGGCGTGCCACAGGGGATCATTTGTCTCCCGTCTTGTTTTTAAAGTTCGTCTATCACCCATTCATCTATGACCTGTCTTCCACCCCATTCATCAGTGAGCTCTTCATCTATGACCTGTCTTCCACCCCATTCATCTATGACCTGTCTTCTACCCCATTCATCTATGACCTGTCTTCCACCCCATTCATCTATGACCTGTCTTCCACCCCATTCATCAGTGACCTCTTCATCTATGACCTGTCTTCCACTCTCAGTGAAAACATTCTCCTTAAAAGGACATTCTCAGCAGTGGTGATTTAACTCCAAGATTTATTAAACCCAGTCACTTCACGCGAACAAAATCATCAATTTCGACATGGGACAATGATTGGTAATGATTCGGATCTTTCAACCTCAACATGGAACCTAGCCGTCTGGTTAGCTCATTGGTAGCGTGTCGACTTCACATCCCCGTGGTCGGCAGATCGAGCCCCGCCCAAGCTCGTGAGCTTCCACTGTCACCTGGCGGTTACTGACGTAGCTGGGCACTGCGTTGGGTAAGGACCAAGCTCAGATCGAGTCAACACTCGTTGGCACATTCTCTCACGAGTCAGCACACGCTGGCACAGGCGGGCTCGCGACACTGCATACAAGCCCGGCGTAGCATCTGCTCCGCAAATCTGGCTTATCCTTAACATGAAACCTCACAAAACTACCCTTGCTAAGTGTGCATCCCAAAAACTTGTCTTTCTTTCCAGAGTTGGTGACTGTTTCGGATTGACTCACCTCTTAACACTATCCAAATCTCAAAGTTGCCCTTCACTACTTTTCTTCGTCTAACAGACAAACAAAATACGAAAAAAGGAAAATTGAACTCCCTTTTCTCATCGGCTTTGTGTTGCTAATCAATCCACATTCCTTCGTTTCTACTATGGTCGTTGGTTTCAGGAGATCACAGGCTTGAAGTCCAGTGCAAGGAGAAACACAAGAAACCCTAGATCCTCGGTAAAGTCTCATTCTTTCAAAGGCTCTGTGTCCCAAAGACGGGAACTTCGACCGTCCAAACTTGGAAACAATTTTCCTTCTCTCGCTTCTCTTAACGTCTCACAAACAAACAATGTAAAAAAAGAAAAAGATTAAAAAAATAAATAAATAAAAGGATCTTTATCTCTCTTGTTTAACTTCCAGTCCTATCTTTGATAACAGGACTGATAGGACATTCTTTAAACAATGTGAAATAAAGATGAAATGACACGTATATACTTAATTATATACCTGTGTATGTATTCACACATAAGCATAGACATTAGTGTATATACATACCGTATGTATGTTATAGTAAATGTATGGATGTATCTAGAGCATATATACACCCCTTTTGTATGTACATTGCTTTCGATTAATTATATGATTTTGAATTTTCTTTGTAAATTTCCAAATACAGTATTTCAATACAGCTTTATACAGTATTTCAAGGGAGGCGAGAGATAAAGAGAAATGTAAAAAAACTAACAAATTTTATTGTTACAAATGACAGTGTAAAAAATATTTTAACATATACAA
>BOPN01002574.1:164631-169631 GCA_017312705.2 Penaeus japonicus
AACAAACAACTCCCAAACAACAAAACTCCCAAACAACAGCAACTCCCAAACAACAACAACTCCCAAACAACAACTTCCAAACAAACAAAAACTTCCGAACAAACAAACAACTCCCAAACAACAAAACTCCCAAACAACAGCAACTCCCAAACAACAACAACTTCCAAACAAACAAACAATTCCCAAACAACAACAACTTCCAAACAAACAAACAACTTCCAAACAAACAAAAACTTCCAAACAAACAACAACTCCCAAACAAACAAAAACTTCCAAACAAACAACAACTCCCAAACAAACAACAACTTCCAAACAAACAACAACTTCCAAACAAACAAACAATTCCCAAACAACAACAACTTCCAAACAAACAAACAACTTCCAAACAAACAAAAACTTCCAAACAAACAACAACTCCCAAACAAACAACAACTTCCAAACAAACAACAACTCCCAAACAAAAAACAACTTCCAAACAAACAACAACTTCCAAACAAACAACAACTTCCAAACAAACAACAACTCCCAAACAACAACAAACAAACAACAACAAACAAACAACAACTTCCAAACAACAAACAAAAACTTCCAAACAAACAACATCCAAACAAACAACAAGCGAAAGAAAAGCCAGCACACCGACCTCTCAGCCTCGAGTCTCCCAGCGACATATCTATTGGAGGAAATCGAGGTGGCGTTCCAGCCGTTTTCCAAGAGCGGGGTGTCGGTAGGGCATCCGGCGGTCGACAGGGGCAGGTCCTCGCTGTTCCCTGCTCCGTACAGGAACTTCCCGAGCATCAGGATGATGTTGAAGACGAGAGAGGCAACGAAACCTGAGATGATGCCCTGGAGAGAGAGAAGGGTGGGGAGAGAGGGAAAGGGAGAAGGGGGGAGGGGAAGGGGAGGGAGAGGGAGAGGGAGAGAGGGGGGGGGGGGAGAGAGAGAGAGAGAGAGGGAGAGACAGAGAAAGACAAAGAGACAGAGAGAGAGAGAGGGAGAGAGACAGAGACAGAGAGAGAGAGGGGGAGAGAGAGAAAGAGAAAAAAAAAAAAAAAACATCTTTAAACCAGACCATATATAAAGGAACAATCACTCCTGAAACATTATAATTAAATAGACAATATTAGTTCAGGAGAGAACTACACACACACAATCTACACCAGTAAAACACGTCCTCATCAAGAAAAGTTAAGTAAAAAATCTATCCCTTCTTCTATCCATCTCCCCCCTCTAACTACAACCCAACCCTGCAACTCAACCCCCCCTCTCCCTCATGACAACCCAACCCCTGCAACTCCCCCCTCCCCCCCTCTCTCTCCCAACTACAACCCAACCCCTACAACTCCCCCCCCCCCCCACTACAACCCAACCCCTGCAACTCCCCTCTCTCCCCCAACTACAACTCCCCCCCTCCCCCTCCCCCTCTATCTCCCCCCCTCCCCCCCCACTACAACCAAACCCCTGCAACCCCTGCAATTCCCCTCTCTCCCCCCCAACTACAACCCAACCTCTCCCACCAACTACAACCCCCCCCCTCCCCCCCACTACAACCCAACCCCTACAACTCCCCCCTCACCCCCTCTCCCCCCCCAACTACAACCCAACCCCTGCAACCCCTGCAATTCACCCCCCTACCCCTCCCCCTCCAACCACAACCCCCCCACCCCCTCCAACTACAACCCAACCCCTCCCACCAACTACAACCTAACCCCTACACCTCCCCCCCCCCCCCCCCCCCCCCCCCCCCCAACTACAACCCAACCCTCCCCCCCCCCCCCCCCCCCCCCCCCCCCCCCCAACTACAACCCAACCCCAGCAACCCCTACAACTCACCTTCGTATTAACCCACGGTGCGAGAACCGCCGTCAGGAAGAGCCCATCCATGGGGCTAACGAGCGCCCCGCTGATCGTGTAAGCCGTTTGGAAAAGAGTTCCCAGGTTGGCCACCAGGAGCGCCATCACGATGCTCACGAGGCCCATGCACGAGGCTGGAGGAGAGGGAGAGAGAGAGAGAGAAGGGTTGGAGGGTTGGGAGTATCTTGGAGGGTTGGGAGTATCTTGGAGGGTTGGGAGTAGCTTGGAGTGTTGGGAGTATCTTGGGTGGAATGTTGCTGAGGGTTGGGAGTAGCTTCGTTGGAGGGTTGGGAGTATCTTGGAGGGTTGGGAGTAGCTTGGGTGGAGGGTTGGGAGTGTCTTGGAGGGTTGGGAGTGTCTTGGAGGGTTGCTGAGTGTTGGGAGTAGCTTGGGTGGAGTGTTGGGAGTATCTTGGAGGGTTGGGAGTGTCTTGGAGGGTTGGGAGTGTCTTGGAGGGTTGGGAGTGTCTTGGAGGGTTGGGAGTATCATGGAGGGTTGGGAGTGTCTTGGAGGGTTGGGAGTGTCTTGGAGGGTTGGGAGTGTCTTGGAGTGTTGGGAGTGTCTTGGAGGGTTGGGAGTGTCTTGGAGGGTTGGGAGTGTCTTGGAGGGTTGGGAGTGTCTTGGAGGGTTGGGAGTGTCTTGGAGGGTTGGGAGTGTCTTGGAGGGTTGGGAGTATCATGGAGGGTTGGGAGTATCTTGGAGTGTTGGGAGTATCTTGGAGGGTTGGGAGTGTCTTGGAGGGTTGGAGTGATGGGAGTATCTTGGAGGGAGGGTTGGAGTATCTTGGAGTGTTGGGAGTAGCTTGGAGGGTTGGAGTGTTGGGAGTAGCTTGGAGGGAGGGTTGGAGTGTTGGGAGTAGCTTGGAGGGAGGGTTGGAGTATCTTGGATGGTTGGAGTGTTAGGAGTAGCTTGGTTGTACTAGAGGAATGTCTTTTGGTTGTACTAAAGAACAGATTTTGATTGCATTGTTGACTTTTTTTTATTGTACTGGGTCATATGTGGAAGGATGTGAGCTGGTGAATAATGCGCGTGGACTTATTCATTTATATATCTTTTTTGAGTCTCTTTCTCTCTCTCTCTCTCTCTCTTTCTCTCTCTCTCTCTCTCTCTCTCTTTCTCGCTCCTTCTCTCTCGCTCTCTCTCTATCTATCTATCTATCTATCTATCTCTAGTTATTTCTATGATTATCCATACATTCCTTTATAATGCATAAAAAGCAAGAGTACTACAAATATCATAATAATGAGACACAGTGCATCATTTATGAAACATTAATAAGCATTTTTTTATTTGTATCACTAGTAAAAAAAAAAAAAAAAAAAAAAAAATTGTGTTTCAAGCAAAGAGATGGCAGACAATTCAGTATTTGAATAGGAAAATTGAAATAAGAATTCTCTCAGAAGAGCTAAAGCTTTGTATGATATTTATATATTAATTAAAGGTTTGTTGTAGTCTTGACGCTGAAAATGCTTTCTTTTCGTTACCAATATTGACTGATTAGTTGCTAAATTAATCAGACTTACGTAAGATAGTTCTGACGACTAATTTGACAGGCATAGTGAAAGTCAGCAAGGGAAAAGAGTATAAATACCACTCTATCGGAAAGTCAGACGTTTAAAGAAACAAAATAAAGGGTTAGAAAAAAAAACACAGTTTCCACTTCGCCTCAAGGGTGTTCCTGTAACACACAAGGCGATTATGAACCTGAATGGGCTTATAAGAGAACCTATTGCACATTAGAAGCGGTGCCACACTCTCTCTCTTTGTCTTTCCACTTTCCTTCCTTCCATTCTCCTTCTCTTTCATTCTCTTTCTCTTCTATCTCTCTTTTATTTATTGTCTTTCTCTCCGCCCTTTATTTGACTGTCTCCCCTCTCCCCTTTTTCGTCTCCCCTCCTCCATCTATCTTTACCTCTTCGTCTCTCTCTCTCTCTCTCTCTCTCTCTCTCTCTCTCTCTCTCTCTCTCTCTCTCTCCTTCTCTCTCGCTCTCTCTCTATCTATCTATCTATCTATCTATCTCTAGTTATTTCTATGATTATCCATACATTCCTTTATAATGCATAAAAAGCAAGAGTACTACAAATATCATAATAATGAGACACAGTGCATCATTTATGAAACATTAATAAGCATTTTTTTATTTGTATCACTAGTAAAAAAAAAAAAAAAAATAATAATAATAAAAAAAATCATACCTTCTTAGATGAAAAAACAACAACACACAAACACACACAAAAAAAAAAGATAAATAGACCTAAAGATATTTACACATGACTCTTGTGATGACCTTCGTCCGCGTCGGAGACATGCCGGAGAATATCGACCATCCGCTGAGAAAATCTTCCCAGATCATCACCACTAAGGAGTTGGCCAGAGAGGACAGGGAGCTTGAACGAGAAAGAAGAAAAAGAAAAGAATAACATAGGTTAGTGGGTGTGTGAGTGAGAGAGAGTGGGGGGGGGATATGAGAGGGGGAGGGAGGGAGGGAGAGAGATAGAGGGGGGGAGAGAGAGAGAGAGATGGAGGGAGAGAGAGGGGGGGGAGAGTAAGAGAGGGGGAGGGAGGAAGGGAGGGAGATAGATAGAGAGAGAGAGAGATAGAGAGAAAAAAGCACAGGTTAGTGAGAGAAAGAAGGGGGGGAGTCAGAGAGAGAGAGAGAAAACAGGTTAGTGAGAGATAGAGAGAGTGAGAGAAAGAGATAGATAGATATAGAGAGAGAAAGAAAGAAAGAAAAAAAAAACACAGGTTAGTGATCGTAGTGTTTTTCTGTGGAGGAAGTTTAAGCACATGTACGATATTACTATGAGAGGATATTACGTACAGTGATGACGGCAGTGATACTGTGAGATCATATTGTTTACAGTGATGGGGGTAATACTATCATGATTTTGTGTATAATGATGGAAATAACTATGAGATGATATTATGTGCAATGGTGTCCAAAAGAGATGATATTCACCCCCCAACGTTGCATGGTTATTTGTGTACATGTCCAACGTTATGATAGAAATAACAGACGAAGAAAAAAACAGTAGTTGCAATGCCTAGTTTGTCAGAGTGAAGTTATCTCTTTTGTCTGTCATTTTGCTTGCAGGACACACGCCTAAATGAATTGCAAAGACAAAGGAAGGAGTGGATCTTATTG
>BOPN01002574.1:172131-174631 GCA_017312705.2 Penaeus japonicus
AAGTTTTGTAGTCTTTGTGCTTTCTGCATCAGGGTTTTTGTTACGGAGGCATCTATGCTGTTTTTTAATAACTTCTGTAAAGGCGCTTTCACATTAGCATATTTACCGACGATGTTTTTCGTCAGTTTTTCAAATATTATCAATTTTTGAAGGCGCGCAGTCACACTACCGCTTGCCCGCCAGGAGCCATCCATCGGCTCAGTCACGTGATACTCGCCTCGCAGTTGTAAAAAATGGCGCCAAATAAGCGACAGTGCGCGGATATGCTAGACTGTTTTAGCAGATGATGAGCGTAACAAGAAAAAGCAAGAAAATAGTCTCAATCAAATATTCCTCTGAAGGGCGTGTTTCCATGCAGGAGAATTGCCAGAGTCTATGGTGTTTCAAAGCTGGAGGAAAAATGGCGCGGTTGACGGATGTAAACAATCAAATCGTGCACTTAAAAGAAATTTTATTTACGGAAATAAAATTTAGATTTGCATATTTCTATTTGTTAATTTTGTGATATATATATAAAAAAGTAAATTTCATTAGATTTGATTATAATTAATGATTTTAAACAAATACAAACATTTTGAAATATAGTTCTTGATTTGAGTCCGCTTGGCTAAAAAGACGGAAATGTTTTCACGCGGAAACTCGGAATTATCGTGACTAGAAAAACGACAATTCGCTCAAAATTTGACAATTTTTCAGAAAATTGACGGAAAAGTACTGGTGTGACTGCGCCTTAAGGATGGTTACCTGGGTATTTACATTGTCTTTCGATAAAACATCCAAAAGAGTTAGTTCTTTAGATATGATTAGTTCATAGACTGACAGAGGGTCTTAGTAATTAAAGTCACGATTTTTTTTTTTTTTTTTTTTTTTGTAACTGGTAGTTGTTTTGATTTCTTTATATTTAATGTCATCATGTTAAGTTCATGGTCATCAACATGACATGTGCTGACGTCTGTTTAGAGAATGATGTCTGATTTATTCGTTATTATTTGTCATTTATTCGTTACATTATTTGTTATAGGAGGAGGTGTTTTATGTAATCCTTTTAGGTTCACTGACTAATTGCTCTAATTCACTTTTCTTAATCATTTTAACTAACCTAGCATTTGTGATTTACTTAAATCATCATTTAAGTCCTCCTAAGAAAAAAATGATTTTTTTTTTAATGATTCCCTTTCCACTTTCACATTGTCAGGATATTCAAAAGATTCAAAGACTGCATGAGAAGGCCTATAGACAGCGCTTGGTACGGTATCTTAGATACTTTCTATGGCAGTATAGTTAATTCTGTATTAGATATTCTATTTGCTTAAGAGTATCCCGCACAAGTATGCATATTCCTCCTCCTCACCTGACATCACCTCGATAAAAAAAATTGTTAATCTAGAATTTCAATAAAATCACCTGTTAATTCCTGGTGGACTCATATTTCACTGACATAGAGTTATGACTGCATTTCTCTCCTTAAACTAACATCATATTTTCTTCAAGATGTCCGGGGGAGAGATTGCGCGTTTATATGTTCTATTTATAAGATGTTCTGCGATCTAATCACCGGCCGAGCTGACGATGTTGCACGGTCAAACATTCTGATCGGCTTTGCACTTGTTTTTGTTTATGAACATTTTAACATTATCGCGGAACGTATCTGAGTTTTTGAAAATTTCGGCCTTTATGTCTTCGCCTCTAACTGTTACTGTTAAACTTGTATAGTTATCTTTGTGTCATTTTTGTCATGTGAGCTTTTACACTGGATATATTTTCTTCTTTTTTTCTGAAAGATGTTCTTCTATGTCCTCTTCATTTGTGTCGTGGTGGTAGTGGGGGGGGGGGGGGGGGTAGTGACATAACCCTCCCATCTACATTTTGTTAGGATTGTGTCTGCAGTAGTAGTAGTAGTAGTAGTAGTAGAAGTAGTAGCAGTAGTAGTACCTCTCTATCTCTCTCTCTCTTTCTCTCTCGCTCTCCCTCTACCTTTCTCCCTTTCTCTCTCGCTCTCCCTCTACCTTTCTCCCTTTTTCTCTCGCTCTCCCTCTACCTTTCTCCCTTTCTCTCTCTCTCTCGCTAAGAGGAAGGGAATTGTGAGATCTTTATCACAATTACCTTGAAAGGACAATGACACAACCCTCTCCGTCGACATTTTGCTAGGATTGAGTCTACTTGCTAGATTGTTTTTTTTTGTTTTTTTTTTTCAATCTCTGCACTGGAGCAGGGGGGGGAGGGGGGGGCAAGAGGAAGGTCAGAGGCACCTCGCACTCGTGCAGAGTTGTGTCTTCCCAGTGGCGGTTGGGCTGGAGTTGCTTGCTTTCCCTATTGTTTTTGCTTTCCTTAGAGCTTAGGTGAGCGCTTAGGGGGGAGGGGGGGAGTCGGAGTGGTTGTGGGGGGGGGGGGGGAAGTTGCTGGGTAGGTGTACCAACGGATCAGCAGGTCTATTTTGTTTTCCATTAGATTATGATCCTTGGAAGATGGCTCATGATGGGTCTTTCTTCCTTGGTCTTTT
>BOPN01002575.1:0-55000 GCA_017312705.2 Penaeus japonicus
AATTCCTTTTGTGCTTTATTCAATTCTCTAATCTACTACTACGCTTTGGTCTTTCATGGCCTCAAGAATTTCGCTTTCTTCCATTGTCCTCAAACCCCTGTGAAAGATTACTCCCTTACAGGTATTTGGGCCAACAGGAATAGTTACTTAAAATTAAGATCATGAAATTGCGTCAGTTTAAGCAAATCCTTCACCTGAGATTTAAACTGCACTTTAATAAGGAGGCTACCATCTCGCAATTTTCGGACAAAATCAAAACTGCCTTCCACTTGACCACCAAGGACCTTAATGATAAAGGGGTTGACATTCTGCAGGGATTGATTGTCATTCATGCATGGAATGTTTACACACCTTGCATTCTCTGGAGGGATATCAATTAGTCTTCTGGGTCGGTCATTGGTCGGGGCTCCTTCAGTGGTCATATTGGTCTTAGAGGAGTTATGAGTCGCCCCTCCTCCTTAAGAAGGAGGAAGGGTAGCCCGGGAATCAATCATGCTTGGTCTGAACCCTGGGCCAAAGCCCGTTGTCCTGAGGGGACTAGCTGTCCCTTAACTATTGTATCAACCTAATTCCAATAGCTAAGAGAATAATTTACAGTCTTTTTGTTACACGTCCTCGCCCCCCCCCCCCCCCCCTCGTGGAAGCTTGGTTGCGTTCTCCAGTACCAGCTAAGGGATCGGAGTTGTGTGGAAAACACTTTCCTACTGCCGAACCTGCCTAGTGCCAGGGACAGAAAGTCGGTGCCCATCCCCAAGTGAATACGGGAGCTCACAAGGAAACTCCGGTAGGCTCAGGAAAGTCACATGAAAAAAATGGAAAAAAATCGGGGGAAGAAAAGAGTTGTGCCCAAAGGACGCCCCAGATTACTGGGCCTCCCTACTCAGGGGTCACAGCCCGGAAAGTCTACCCAGGGGTAGAAGAGTGGTGCGGGTCTGGGGTGGGGGCCGACTACTACTACTGTAGCCTCGTGTCGCCCGCAAAATCAAAGTACTGAAGGTGCAGGCAAAGCACTAAAAGTGTGCAAAATCTGTAAAAACAGCGTTTACTTTAAACACAGAAACAACAATATCCAGCAAGACAAAAGGCCCCGTAACCCAGGGTAACTCGAGTGTCACAGGAGTTTTGGTTTGTTGCTCTGTGTTTTCACCAAGGTCTGAGCTCTACAAGATCTCATACACGAGTGGTCTGAGTGTGTGAGCATAGATGTTTTGGGAAGGAGTCTTTTATCGGAAAAAACGAACGAATGGTTTTGGAATTGGTGAAGATCATTCTGAAATGGATCTGTGAGTAATGGTAGCTGAATAGTTTATGTAGTTCTTTCCGTAAGACAAAGCTTGTGTATCCATAGTATGGTAGTTTAAGGTATCGGATGTCCCGAGGTACATTATAGTTCAATGGTTTTGGGCACAGCATTAAAAAAAAAAAAAAAAATATGTGTTTTTGAATGACTGTTAAAGGGTACTTATTTTTCAAAAAGAATGTTTCTAAGAATTGAATTTGTCATGAAGGAATGCCAATCTGAACAAATTTAGAAGCACCTGTTCCTTAATGGTGCATTAACTTATAACATCATGGGAAGAAAGGATAAATAACTTAGTCCAAGACCAGTGAACGTAGACTTTTTGTATACTGAGGTTTTGATCATGATCAATTCTAATATCCAGAAAAGATAGAGATTTGTTGATTTCAATTTCAAAAAAGGAAGTTTATGTTGTCATGTTTAGAGTTCACATAATCAAAGAACATGGGCACATGAGAAGGATCAGTGAATAATAAGAAAATATCAACATATCTTTTGTACAAAATTGGTTTAAAGTGGGATGGGCAGTCTGCTAACCATTTACTCTCGTGGTAGCATAAAAAGGCACTGGCGAGAGGTGGGCCAAGCGGACTTCCCATTGCTACACCATCAGTTTGCGAGTAGAGTTGTTTGTCAAACATAAAAAATGATTTTTCAACAAATAATTTTAACAGTTTCTTAAGTTAGTCTTTCGTAAAGTTGTACACAAAGTCAGCATTCACAAGTAAACTATTTGTATAAATGTCAATTGTTTCTTTCAATGGTATATTTGTGAATAACGACTGTACATCAAAACTAGCCATTACAACAGGATGATCAAAACTAATTTTGGAAATGTACTTAGCAAAGTCAAAGGAGTTTTGGACAGTATATTAATTAGTAGTAATTGGTTTAAGAATTGGAACTAAGAATTTGGCTAGATTATAGTTGAAAGTTTTGATAGCGGACAAAATGGGTCTAATTGGTACATCAGGTTTATGAACTTTTGATAGGCCATACAGAATAATAGGTAAAGAACCAGATGCTCTAAGCTGATTATACAGTGTATGTGTCGGAGGAAATTACATTCTCAAACATGACATTCTGTTGGTATCTTCTAGTTGAACAATTTTAGGAAAGGGTTACTATCTAACTTTCTGAATTTGTATTAATATCAGTAACACAAAGGTATTTACTTTGTTGACATACTCATTTTTCTTTAATATTACAACGTCTTTTCCTTTGTCAGGTCTGGTTACAACAATACTAGGGTAATTTCTTATGGATTTCAAAGCATCGTGTTTCGCCTTGCTAAAAGATGGTAACCAATGTCTATGTCTCTTGAATTCGTAAAAGGTCTAGTTTGCTAGACTTGCTATCTTTTCAAAAATTCTTACTTTGCCAGATTCAGAGTGGTTGCGAATATGGCAGTTATTGATAGTATGACATAGACGCTCAAAATCTAAAAAGTGACCAATGAAACTTGGGGATTTACAAGGTAAAGCAAGATCAAGACCTAAGCTAAGTACTTTTATTTCCTCCTGGGATGAATTGAATTATTAAATATTAGCTTATTGCTGTCGACTTCAGATTCTAGCCTTAATCTTAATAAGGTCTTTATCATTGTTTCTGGTAAATAGGCATTTGAGGCAATTAAAATCAATGAAGGAGGTAATGGACCTTAATTCTTGAAGCAATAGAAGGCATTTGGCACTTTCGTTATGGAGTTGTTTGGACTTTTCCCTGATTTCTATGTTAGAAACTTGAAAAGCCAGGATCTATATAATTCGGTGCTAGAAAATCTATTTTTCTTTCTTTCTTTCTTTGAGAAAAAATCCTGAAAAGGTTAAAGTTGGACATGAATTTATATTAAAAAAACAACAACATTACATTGTAATAGATGCCAAAAATTCGGACACACCTCATGAAGACGTTTTGATAAAGATACGTCACTAAATGTACTGGAAATACTCTCAAATGAGCTAACTGTGGAGGTCCCCATCAATCAGACTCCGTTGAATGTGGCAGCATGAAGAAGGAGACTGAGACATTTGCATATATGAAAGAACATGATGTTTAGTTACCGTGAAGCTAAGAGGAAAGTGGAAAGTTTGATGATCAAACCTGAGACTTCCTACGCTGTAGTAGCAGCTGACATCACATCGGGTGCCAGTAGTGTCAGTCAACAGCTTGCAGCAAAGGATAAGGAAATTGCTGAACTTGAACAAACAGTTAAAATTTAAATATCAAAGTTTCTTAACTGACAAAATTGGTCGATGAAATGGCTGAATCAACCAAGCAAAAATATTCTAAGTCCAGATGACAACTCCCTCCCTATATATACCAGTTGGCTGAGGGGGAGGTTCTGGCTTCCCCTCTGTGCCGCTGCAGGGCACCGATCTGCCCTACAGCCATCGTTTTACGCCTTAGCAGTTCCCGGCTAGGATGCACCACAAGATTACTCAAGGGGCTCTTCCTGCCTTCCTCTGCCAACCTGTCAGCTAAGTCGTTCCCTTTCAGACCAACATGGCATAGAATCCAGTTGAGATTAATGCATCTACCCTAATCCAGGAATCTCCGAGCAATGGTGAGAATCGTGATCAGAAGATAGACGTTATCAAGAGGCCTGCTTTGTTGCAGGCTGTCAATGGTGGCCCTAGAGTCTGTATGTATGACAACATGACATTTCATCATCCCCTCAGAATCTTGAATATTCACTGCATAACGATGATTGAACATTATGACACTCCAGCAGAAATGCAGAATTCTCAGCAAATCAGATCCAATTGGCACTGGACATAGTTCATGATTGGGGCCTCCAGTGGGTTTTTAAGTTTTCCAGAAGAATGAGTATTGGTGCAGAGGAAGCTGAACATCAAGCTTACTTTACCCAATACCTATTCAAAATTGTGATAAATTTCTTTGTCTACTTTTAGCTGGTATGCTAAATTTGAAAGATCAAAGAACAAATGCCAAAAAGCGCTTAATCTATTAAAGTGCATTTCTGTACTCAGATGGGGAACTGAAAGGAAGTCTTTGATCATACTTTAAACCCCCGATTAGGTCGAAAGTAGATTATGGGTCAATCATATATGGTTCGACAACGAACTCAACTCTGAATGGATGGTATGTTGTGCAGAATGCTTGTTTGCGTGTTTGTCTTGGACCTCTTAAGTGCACACTTGTATCGAGTACCTTGACGTAGAGTCTGGAGTACCTCCCCTTCGTCTCAGACGCGGACAGCTTGTGCTTACGAACGCCTCCAAAAGAGCCAAAGAACCAAGTCACCCTCACGGGAATGCTTCGCTGGGTCGACTCATCCAAACGGGAATGCTTCGCGGGGTCGACTCATCCAAACGGGAATGCTTCGCGGGGTCGACTCATCCAAACGTGAATGCTTCGCTGGGTCGACTCATCCAAACGGGAATGCTTCGCGGGGTCGACACATCCAAACGGGAATACTTCGCGGGGTCGACTCATCCAAACGGGAATGCTTCGCGGGGTCGACTCATCCAAACGGGAATGCTTCGCTGGGTCGACTCATCCAAACGGGAATGCTTCGCTGGGTCGACTCATCCAAACGGGAATGCTGACGCTGGGTCAACTCATCCAAACGGGAATGCTGACGCTGGGTCGACTCATCCAAACGGGAATGTTTTGTTTCGGCATTTGCGCCTGAAGACCCCTTTGCACTAGCCTCTAAGACCTCTTTGAAAAAGTCGGTATGGATTTCTCTACCATCATCACCCTGCGCAATGGGAAACACCAACTTTTTCATTGTGGTAGACTGGTTACAATCAGCAAAAGCCACGGTGCAGGAGCCAGAGGAGTGCCAGAGGTGTGCCAGCGGTTCAGAGATCCTTGTCAATTGTCTTTCATTTTTTTCGTCTTTATACTGATGGCTGCAAGAGAGATGAATGTGTGGTTGCGGGTGTATGGTCGTCTGAATACCAGTTGAGATTTAGACTGCCGAATCATACATTGTCCATCCTTAATGAACTTTTTGCCATTGTTCAAGCTTTAGATTTTGTTGTATCGATAGATTATTCATATTTTCGTTCTCGGCAAGCTCACTTAAAGCCATTAAATGCTTAGAAACAACTAAAAATGAATTACAGGGTAGTATCATTCGTAAGCTACACAGTGTCAACTAATCACTCAAGCTGATACGGGTAGCTGGACATTCGGGACAATGAGCAGACTGACAAATTAACCAGCTGGTGATCTGGGCCCTAGCCTAGTCTGTACGGATCTTAGGTGTTTTGTTTCCTTCATAAAAGCCAGAATCTGTCTCCTGGTAAAGTGAGCGGACCAACCTTCAAATCCATAAATATAAATAAAATATAGTGGATATACAGCCAAAAGAAAATATAAAAGGGAGGAGGTGGTGTTGGCTCGCCTTAAGGTCAGTGCCACAAGATTAACCCACCTCGTTTAAAAAAAAAACAAAAAAAAAAACGCTTCTCTCTACAATGCCCAAATTGCAACACCAACCTTTCAATAACCTACCTCCTGATAACTTGCCAAAAATCCATCAACACTAGAGAAAACATAAAAAATAATTGCAGAACAAAAAAAATATATGAATATAATTTATACTTTGTTCGTTCTTTGCAACATTGCAAGTTTTTTTTTCAAAGTTTTGTGTTTGTATTATTTGTTTTTAAGATTTTCTTGTAGACTACACCTATCTATTGAAACCTCTTCTGGAAACCTAGTGTCTTCCAGCTCAGAAAGATGAATCCGGTTTGGGTGACACTGTGGTTGGTCGTCATGGTAACCGCGTCTGCTTCGGTCAACAATCGCTTTTGCGAGAGGACGGAGCACACCAGCATAACCGGAACTGTTGTCTTAAGCAAAATGGTAATGTCAGCTTTTGATGTGTGGAGTGCGATAATGAGTGTCCAGTAAGGTGATTATCAGTAGGTTGAGCTTTTATTTCAATCGTTACAATATGCCAAACCGCCTTTCCAAGATGAGGAGCCTAGTGCAGTGCAGCAGCATGTGTGCGTACTTTGGGGCTGAGTGCAAGGCGTTCAGCGTCGAGCCGACTGGAAGCGAATACTTGTGCAAGGTCTACAGTGATGTTCAGAGGATGGTGTTTGCCAACGGCGTCCACTCGTACTGCCTTCCAAGTAAGTCATTTTCAGTCACTGCCTTTGAACATGCGGATATCAAGGCACACACGTACACAAACTCATACATATGTGAATGAGTAAATGAACTGACACACACATGCAGCTTTTAAAGCTGATATGTACACATTATAGAAAAAAATAACATTAAAGGTTTGAAAGAAACTCGTCATGAAAAGTAACGATTTTAGTGCTATTAGTTATCAGCAAAAGTAATATCCAAAATCTCTTCCATTCAGCATTTACGACGACTACGACTAGACTACCTCCTACGACATGGTCCACAACTACCACTACAGGTTGGTGAACTACGTCCAAATGCAGCTATGTTACATGTGTTTTTATTCATAAAATTATTCATGGGAATTATCCGCAATGGATCCTGCTCTTACAAACTGTAGGAACACATTAGGTGTTCGAACACGACAAGTAAATTATCTTTATGTCAAGAGATCATACACAGAAATAGGGACACGACAAATGCTAATACATGGACCCCTGACCTGGAACCTACTACCTAAATTGTCAGTTGTGACATCGTATCAAACAGATGTATAGTATACTAATTATTTTTGCAACAAATTATATATGTATTAAGAATAACCATTGTGATTTAAATTTGAATTTGAAAAGTCTGGCTAAAATATTCTTCTGAAACTAAATTGATGAAATAAGGAATAAGTAAAAGTCAGCTGAGTCGCATTCCATTATCTTTTAGGCCCTGTTTACACGAGGTGTTTTCAACGCGCATTAGCAAACGTGGCGTTAGCAAAGTCAATGGTATCTATGGAACCGGTCACACGTGACGCGGCGTTTTGCCTGACGCTGCTTCAACGTCGGGTCCCTTGCTACCGCGGCGTTTTGAAAGCAGCGCGCTCTCTAATTGGCTGGGCTGCTACCAATGAGGAGAGAGAATGTGCGTTACCATGGCAACCCCTGGGATACTTCCCGTGGAGGAAGTTTCTCGCCGCTTGTGCCGCTTCAAACGGTCATTATATATATATATATATATATATATATATATAAATATATATATTACTATACATATATGTCTGTTTCACATATAACGCACGCACAAACACAAGCGTCGCGTTGACGCCGCGTTCGAAAGCGCCTCGAGTGAGCGGTAGTTTCTAACGCCGAGTTTGCTAACGCGCGTTGGAAAGCGCCTAGTGTAAACAGGCCCTTAGTTGGTGGCATTAGAGGCTAACCAGCAATCAGCCAGTTAATCTTTTAACTTGTTAGAGACTGAAAGGTCGTCTGTCAGCTAACCTAATATCCGAAATTCCTTTCATCCCATTACAGCAGTTCCTACAACATCGACCACTGCAACCACAACTACCACTACAGGTTGGTGAACAACGCCTGGCTTTTACCAAAATATTCTAAACTGAAATGAAAAAAAAATATATATATATATACATATATATATATATATGTTTATATATACATATATATATATATATATATATATACAGTATATATAAGATATTTTGATATATGGAAAAAAATAGAAGTAAATGTCAGATGAGTCGCATTTCTTTTTTTTTTTTTTTTTTTTTTTTTTCAATTGGTCGCATTAGAGGCTAACCAGCAATCAGCCAATTAATCATATTTTGTGTGCAGCCATAGCTGGTTATATTTAATGTGTATATATAATCATTTAAGGAGTTAAACAAGATATTACAAAAATCTATTTGCGGGTCAGTGAACATTTTAGAGAAAATTAGGGATGTAAAAATAAATATCTCACGAAAGATTCTAACTGTAGGTAGTGTGTCAGCTAACCTAACATCTGAAATTCCTTAATTCTTTCAACAGTTTCTACTAAAATATTCTTCTGAAACTAAATTAATGAAATAAGGAATAAGTAAAAGTCAGCTGAGTCGCATTCCATTGTCTTTTAGGCCCTGTTTACACGAAGCGCTTTCAACGCGCATTAGCAAACGTGGCGTTAGCAAAGTCAATGGTATCTATGGAACCGGTCACACGTGACGCGGTGTCAGGCAAAACGCCGCGTCAACGTCGGGGTCCCTTGCTACCGCGGCGTTTTGAAAGCAGCGCGCTCTCTAATTGGCTGGGCTGCTACCAATGAAGAGAGAGAATGCGCGTTACTATGGCAACCCCTGGGATACTCCACGTGGAGGAAGTTTCTCGCCGCTTGCGCTGCTTCAAACGGTCACTATGTATATATATATATATTACTATATATATATATGTCTGTTTCTCTCTGCATTGTTTGGCACATACACACATATAACGCCCGCACAAACACAAGCGTCGCGTTGACGCCGCGTTCGAAAGCGCCTCGTGTGAGCAGTAGTTTCTAACGCCGAGTTTGCTAACGCGCGTTGGAAAGCGCCTAGTGTAAACAGGCCCTTAGTTGGTGGCATTAGAGGCTAACCAGCAATCAGCCAGTTAATCTTTTAACGTGTTAGAGAGACTGAAAGGTCGTCTGTCAGCTAACCTAATATCCGAAATTCCTTTCATCCCATTACAGGAGTTCCTACAACATCGACCACTGCAACCACAACTACCACTACAGGTTGGTGAACAATGCCTGGCTTCTACCAAAATATTATTCTAAACTGAAAAAAAAAAAAAAAAAATATATATATATATATAAGATATTTTGATATAGGGGGAAAAAATAGAAGTAAATATCCGGATGGTCGCATTCAGCTTTTTTTTTTTTTTTTTTTTTTTCAATTGCTCATTAAGAGGCTAACCAGCAATCAGCCAATTAATCATATTTTGTGTGTAGGCATAGCTGGTTATATATGTATATATAATCATTTAAGGAGTTAAACAAGATATTACAAAAATCTATTTGCGGGTCAGTAGACATTTAGATAAAATTAGAGATGTAAAAATAAATATCTCACAGTAGGTAGTGTGTCAGCTAACCTAACATCTGAAATTCCTTTCTTCTTTCAACAGTTTCTACAACATCGACTACTTCAACCACAACTACCACTCAAGGTCGGTGAACTACATCTGGTTTTAACAAAAATCTGAACTGTTCAAATATGAATAGACCAATAGAAAAAAGATAAGTGATAACAGTGATTTTACATAAGAAATATCTTAGAAGACAGATGAACTTTTAAGAAACATCTCTGAATGCATGGCGGTAATATCAGGTAGCTAATGATATTTCTCATATCTAAATACAGATCCATAATCGTGGAGTAACAAGTTAGATACCAGGAAGTCAGATATTACAAGTCATTTGATAATCTAAACTGGCTTGACTCATCAAGAAGCTGTCCAGATGTAAGTATTTTTGCCGCTGCTGGATGTTTTTCATATAAAAAAGTCACTCATTACTACAAATCATTATAAAGTCATACAGATTGGATTTCGTTTTCCATAGAGTATATTAGTTTACGTTGGAATGTAAAATGTCGAAAAGATAAGGTAAAAAAAAAAGTAAAATTATAACTATATCTTCACTCATACATGAACATAGGTATGAATATATACACATACATGGCTATACATTCATTTATATTGATGTTTTTTTCTCTCTTTCTTTTTTTTTTTTCTTCTTTGCCCTTTTATCTATTATAATTCATTTTTGTGAGAGAGAAAAAAAATAATACCACCTTCCTTCGAAATTCGAGTTTCTTCGTACCAGACTCATTGAGTGAATTCGATACCGTTCTTCAATCATTGGATGTTGAGAACATTGGTGGCAAACAGTGGATTGGTGCGAGGTATGATGCAGACGTTAACGGTGAAATGGTGCCAGGAACTTTGCACTGGATCAACGGATCAAGTAAGATGTCTCTAGTGTCTCTGTTTTTATAATGTAGATAATTTAAAAAGTCATCTTGGGTTATTGACCTATACAAGCACTGGTAATTAAGGCAATATATCATTTTTTTTACTTCACTGAATTAATGATCATACATCACATAAGTAGAAAATGAATAAGTAATAGAAAAAACAAAAAAACAACAACTAAGAAACTATGTATTCCTGTACCTATCTGTATATAGTCCATTTACATATATATTTGATCTATGCATATATTTCTATATCTATATCAGATGAAATTATGTATATCTGTTATCACCCAGTGCATTTCTTATATCAAATTCACCATATATACAAATCTCAAATTTGTATAACTCCATGGATTTAGAGAGTCCATACCTATTACAAAACGTAAAAAATGTCAAATTATCAGCAATGAAAAATCTAAAGAATATACAATTGCTATGCAATAATATAAATTCTGTAAACTGCTGAGCCTTGTGCAGATTTGTAATATATCTTACATATCATATCTTTTACATACAGCTGACATGTATAACATCCCATGTGAGGGCGAAGACCATGACAAATTCTGCGGCTTTATGGAGAAGGGAAAAACCGGCATAATTTTTGAAAAGTGTGGAAATACGGAATCGTACCTTTGTCAAATAGTCATTCAGTGAAAATATCCAGACTGACTTCTGGAAAATGAGTACAGAGATTGGGGTGGGAGAGATATAAGGTGTATAAAGAGAAGAATGTTGAAAAGACCTCACTCATGAATAATCAATGGCTTAAGCTTATTGGATTATCTCATCTTAAATTAAAACTGAATAAAGGATTCTTGACACCTTGGACGTTTAAAGAGGTAGAACATAACAAAAGATAAATCTCAAATATCTTGAATAGTTCTTTGAAATACCAATGGCAAAGAATAAAATAACATTTAAAGCATTTGCTCATTTTATTATTTATTTATTTTTGCGGAAAAGCGTGGTAAGATTCTGAATTTGCTAAAGTTAAGATGGTATACATAGATCTAGCGAGAATTATTAATTGTTAATGTCCTCGAAAGTCAGTCTAAATTCCTCTAGCATACAGGAGATAGCTGAGATGGATAAATTGCACACACACACACACACACACACACACACACACACACATATATATATATATATATATATATATATATATATATATATATATATATAATATATATACACACACACACATATATACATATATATATGCATATATATACACAAATATATACATACATACATACATATATATATATATATATATATATATATATATATATATATATATATATATATATATTATATATATATATATACATATACATATATATATATATATATATATATATATATATATATATATATATATATGTATATATATATATATATATATATATATATATATATATATATATATATATATATATATAAGACACACATATATATATATATATATACATACATACATATATATAATATATATATGCATACATACATATATATATATACATATATATATCACCTATTCTTTGCAATATAATCATGTTTTGGGCACCAATAGAATGCACTAAGTGCTAGAGATTTAGCCTTTAGATTTAGATTCGAGCCTTATTAAAAAGGTCTTATAAAATATACCCTTTGACTCTGAGTCCAAAGACATATATATATATATACATACATATATATATATATATATATATATATATATATATATATATATATATATATATATATATATACAGATAGATAGATAGATGTGACATTCTTTCATTGTTTTGCTCAAGATGTTCTTTTGAAGGAAATTTCTTTTTCTTGTGATATTGAAAATTAGACAAGTTGTTTTGTCAAAGCTGGCGTTGCTTTTAAGAAACTTATGGCATGTTTTCAAGAAATATAAAGTTCGAGAAAACAACTTCACGGTATTCGGCTCAAAAAGTACCCTGACAAAGGACGAAACAAAACAGGAATTTCTTCCATGGCAATTTTTTTTGCAATATTGCAACTCAAGCCGCTACCCCAGAGGCAGCGATAGCATGACAGAACAGAACCTGAAGTCTAGAAGTGGTGGCAGCGATAGCATGACAGAACAGAACCTGAAGTCTAGAAGTGGTGGCAGCGATAGCATGACAGAACAGAACCTGAAGTCTAGAAGTGGTGGCAGCGATAGCATGACAGAACAGAACCTGAAGTCTAGAAGTGGTGGCAGCGATTGCATGACAGAACAGAACCTGAAGTCTAGAAGTGGTGGCAGCGATAGCATGACAGAACAGAACCTGAAGTCTAGAAGTGGTGGCAGCGATTGCATGACAGAACAGAACCTGAAGTCTAGAAGTGGTGGCAGCGATAGCATGGCAGAACAGAACCTGAAGTCTAGAAGTGGTGGCAGCGATAGCATGACAGAACAGAACCTGAAGTCTAGAAGTGGTGGCAGCGATAGCATGACAGAACAGAACCTGAAGTCTAAAAGTGGTGGCAGCGATAGCATGACAGAACAGAACCTGAAGTCTAAAAGTGGTGGCAGCGATTGCATGACAGAACAGAACCTGAAGTCTAGAAGTGGTGGCAGCGCAACAGTATGCAAAGTCAGCGGTTTTGAGTTAATGATTGTGCACGGCGCCATCTGTTGCCTTGGTTGCTGAAATCATGTTGAAATGATGTTTGTCTGTTACACATTAAAGTCACAAGTGAAATCATTTAGCATCTACTTATCCTTTGCACATAAGAGCCATCAATACCAGTGGCGTTTTGAATGAGATAAAACGTTAAAACAGTCATTGTACTAACGGAGGATTCTTAAATACGTAAGAGGATTTCTCACAGCATATCCATGAAAATTCCATTTACATTATTTGACTCACGTAAAACTCAAGATGACAACGTAATGATGAAATGCCACACACTTATCTCTTTGTCATTAACCTCTTTAGATACCTAAGCGAGGACAAGGAAAATGCACACATGGCTGAATTAGATTGATCATTTTTTTTTTTTATCTAACTGACAGAATCAATATCAATGCAAAAATAGAATTAATTAATTTGCGGCTGGTGCACTGATGGGAACAACTAATGTTAAGTAACTTTAATTAATGTAAAGAGTGTCTACGTAGAATTAATCAAATATTCACTGAAACACACAGACACACACACACACATATATACATATTCACTGAAACACACAGACACACACACACTTACACACACACACACACACACACACACACACACACACACACACACATATATATATATATATATATATATATATATATATATATATATATATTCACACATTGATTCGATTTGTCACATATCATTCTGATCACGGACATGAAAAATGCTTATAATGTATGAGAGTCGTTCTTTTAATCTGATTAAAACCGACCTTTACTAAGATATATCGAACCAGGGGTAGAAAGAGGCATTTAATCCCGTGGGTCTAAGCTATTAGCAGGACATTGAACACAGCATTAGCTAAGTGTTCGGTCAACAAACTGCAGGACGAATTGCAACTATCGCCTCGTTGCAAAGATTCACCAATATGTGTGATGAAAGGTTGCATTTAGAGAGAGAGAGAGAGAGACGAGACGAGGCGAGTAAAAGGAAAAAAAATAGAACTATTACACTCGAGATTTACAGTGAATCCTGACTACTCTGTGGGTTTTGCTGTTGACACTCTGCTCCAAGGATGTGTGGTTGTTTAGTCTGTCTCTGAGAGCGACATATTGATACACTTCCCCTTCAGTGCCAATGCATCATTTTCTGTTATTTATATGCTTACTTATATCAGCATATTTACGACTCTTTCGAACCGGAAACTGTCGAACGCCATCATAATTCCTGGACATCTTCGATTGGTCTACAATTCACTACTGCCCTTTTGCACATTGGATCGATTTATAGAGTATTATGAAAATCCTTCAAAGGACTGTTTAAGGTCTTGTATACTACAGTAGATACCTGTGTAAACAGTGCGTACGCAGGTGTGCACACACATACACACAATCTTTTGTTTCGCACCCTCTGCGTTCATCTCAGGCACCCCTAAGGGTCCGCGTGCCACAGTCTGAGAACGACAAACCGAAACGACCGCCTCCTCAAGTCGGACTGACTCGGATAATAGTCTCTCAGTCTGTGAGATAACCATAATGGATCTAACAGACTCTGAGGCAATGAAGCGCAGTCACGGAGACATCTGAGGGGAAAATGCTTCGAGATGTGGGCGACGCGAGGGTGGACGGCCAAGACAGGAGCTGTGGTCGGAGGGAGCATCGCCAAGTTGTTTTCTTGAGCTACGGTTTCATCACCTTGGTTGATGTGGCACTTCCTGCTCCAGGAGAGTTACATTCCCACACTATGGAAATGCTATTCCATTTCTCACTCTCGAGGCTCAATTGCACATCAGAGGGGTTTCCAGGTGGGTGACGAATCAACTACCAGGTGGGTGACGTGACTCGATCTGCCGACCACGGGTATGTGAAGTCGACACGCTACCACTGAGCTACCAGACGGCTGTGCTGATGGGATGCCTCCCGGGAGCTTCCCTCTGCTACAAACACATACTCACTCACACACAGAGTTTTACACACACCATACATGAACATTATAGAATATCGTTACAACCTCCGCCGAATAGACGAGGTACAGAATAATTGCCTTTCCAGGGAGGTGAGCTTAGATCAAGACCAACGAATGGCTTTGCGCTTTCTGAGTGCTTTCTTGTTTATAACAGTTTCAAAGGTACATAAATAGATATCATAGTTATTGAGAAGGCTTTTAAAGGATTCTCTTAACGCACCAGCTTTAGTCTTCTCAACACTGAACAATGATTTACTCAAGGTTCGACGAAGACATTATGGACAGCCATTACCAGTCCTCCCGAGGCATTTACCCGCGAACTTATGGACTTTCTACTTTATGGAATTTCTACACGAGCTCGTACCCACGCACCCACCGGGAGTTGTGCGCGTGCGCGTGGGTGGGTCTGTATAGAAATAGGAAGGTGGGAGGAACAGTGAGGTACAGACCGCGATCCAGTTCTCTCACAGGCTCACACTCGAAAGGGAAGTCGAAGACGCGGTCAGCCGGTCGTAGCTGGAAGCGAGAAAAGGTGATTGTCGAACAGCTCAGTTCTCATCTCTTTTATTTTCTATATATAATCCTTCTCAGGAATGAAAAGGATTCGATTTTTTTTTCTTTTGTGCTGAAGATAATCGAGAATAGATACAATCCAAACTAAATGAAATTCAGAATGTGAAATGACTTAAATTAATTAAGTGACAAAAGCGAGTATAAATTCTACTTTCCTGGTAATGAGATCTACACATACACATTCTCCCCTTTTGATATGGAAATTTGTGTATTGGGATATTCATATGATTTGTTGAGAATAATAGCTATCATTCCTTTCCATTAAACCTATTTATTAGCTCTGTCTAATATATATATATATATATATATATATATATATATATATATATATATATACACATACATACATACACACATGTGTGTGTGTGTATGTATGTTTGTGTGTATATGTATACATAGATACATATTTATACACATTTATATAAATATATAAAGAGAGAGATTATAAAATGTATATAAAGATAGATATAAGTGAATATTTCAGTGTCCTCCAGTATCTGGTTCTAAAGAATATACGATCCTCTTTGCTTTCTCAGGAAAGATTATTGCAAAAGAACTAATCAAATCCTTCAGGTATGTCAAAAGAACAATCTCAGAACTGCCATTATGAATCAGCCAATAATGGCAGCTTGAACTTTTTTTTCTACGCTGTTTTATTCACTGGATTTTTCCTTTAATTGGTGAATGTTATGTATGACAACCAGTTAACTCTTTATTACACGAGCAAGAGAATATCTTTTTATTGAAAATATTGCATTGATTACCGAACAAATACCCATTGGAATATATCATGAGGACTTTTTAAAATCACTTGCTCTCGTTTTATAATCTACACCTACACGCGTGCACAAACGCTTGAACATATACATACATGCATATGTATGTATTTATATATATATATATATATGTATATACATACATATGTGTATATATATAAGATGTCTTGATATTCTACTACTAACGCGCCAACTCATACATCAAGGTGATAAGTCTTTCCTGTAGACTACACCTATCTATTGAAAGCTCTTCTGGAAACCTGGTGTCTTCCAGATCAGAAAGATGAATCCGGTGTGGGTGACACTGTGGTTGGTCGTCATGGTAACCGCGTCTGCTTCGGTCAACAATCGCTTTTGCGAGAAGACGGAGCACACCAGCATAACCGGAACTGTTGTCTTCAGCAAAAGGGTAATGTCAGCTTTTGATGTGTGGAGTGCGATAATGAGTGTCCAGTAAGGTGATTATCAGTAGGTTGAGCTTTTATTTCAATCGTTACAATATGCCAAACCGCCTTTCCAAGATGAGGAGCCTAGTGCAGTGCAGCAGCATGTGTGCGTACTTTGGGGCTGAGTGCAAGGCGTTCAGCGTCGAGCCGACTGGAAGCGAATACTTGTGCAAGGTCTACAGTGATGTTCAGAGGATGGTGTCTTTCAGCGGCGTCCACTCGTACTGCCTTCCACGTGAGTCATTTTCAGTCACTGTCTTTGGACAGATAAATAAAGGCACACTCACATATACAAACTCACACATATGTGAATGATTAAATGAATTAACACACACACGCGCATTTTTTTAACTGATAGGTGCACATTTTAGACAAATTATCACCCTTCATGAGATGTAACGATTTTAGTGCCATTAGTTATCAGCAAAAGTAATATCCAAAATCTCTTCCATTCAGCATTTACGACGACTACGACTAGACTACCTCCTACGACATGGTCCACAACTACCACGACAGGTTGGTGAACTACGTCTGGCTTCTACTGAAACATTCTTCTGAAATTAAATTGATAGAAAAAGGAGTAAGCAAAAGTCAGCTGAGTCGCATTCCATTGTCTTTTAGTTGGTGGCATTAGAGGCTAACTAGCAATCAGCCAGTTAATCTTTTGTGTGTATCTTTTAAAAGTCTTGGCCGCAGCCTGTTAGAGAGACTGAAAGGTCGTGTGTTAGCTAACCTAACATCCGAAATTCCTTTCATCCCATTACAGGAGTTCCTACAACATCGATTACTGAATCCACAACTACCACTCCAGGTTGATCAACTACATCCAACTTCAGCTAAACAGTTACTGATCAAATCTGATATAAAGGGTGAAATGAGGAATATCTTTCAATGTAAACAAATGAGGGTCTGGGAACAGAAATTTAAGATATATTAAAAGTGTAAAGATGGATACCTGAGGCCGTAGGCGGTCTGTCAGCTAAGCTAACATTCGAAATTCATTTCATCTCATTACAGCAATTTCTACAACAACGACCACAGCAACCACAACTACCACTCCAGGTTGGTGAAGTACATCTGATTTTAACAAAAAATCTCAACTGTTCAAATCTGACATGATCTGATCAGATCTGATAAAGTGGGCGAAATGAAACCGAAAACTGATGTGAAAACATGGATTACAAATGAGGAATATATTTCAGTATAAGCAAATGCGGGTCTGGAAACAGAGGCAAAAGACATAAATGAAAGTGTAAATATACATATCTGAAACAGTAGGTCGTCTGTTAGATAACCTTTCATCCCATTACAGCAATTTCTACAACATCGACTACAGCAACCACAACCACAACTACCACTCAAGGTTGGTGAATTACACCTGGTTTTAACAAAAAATCTCAACTGTTCAAATCTGACATGAACAGACCAAGAGAAAAATAGAAAGCAGTGATAACAGGGATTTTACATAAGGAATATCTTAGAAGAAGACAGATGAACTTTTTAAGAAGCATTTCTGAATGCATATCGACAATATCAAGTAGCTAATGGCATTTCTTTTATTCAAACATAGATCCCCTAATCTTAGATGGCTGGATTAGATACCAGGAGATCAGATATTACAAGTCATTTGATGGCCAACAAATCTGGCAGGACGCATCAAACAGCTGTCCAAATGTGAGTACTTTTCCTGGTGCACGGGATGTTGTTTTCACTCATTCCTACAAACTAATATAAAGTACAGATTGGATTTCTTTCTCATAGTGTACATTATTTTACGTTGTAATGCTAAAAGTCGAAAGGAAAAGGTAAACAAGCAAAATGATATCTATATATCTTCAATCATACATAGACATGAATATGTAAACGTAGGCATAAGTTCCTTGATACTGATATATTTTTCTTCTTCGTCCTTTTATCTTTTATCATTTCTTTTTGAAAAAAAAAAAAATCAAATCCCGCTTTCCTTCAGATTTCGAGTTTCTTCGTACCAGACTCATTAAGTGAATTCAATATCGTTCGTCAATCGTTGAAAGACGAGAGCTTCGGTGATAAACACTGGATTGGAGCGAGGTATGATGCAGACGTTAACGGTATAATGGTGCCAGGAACTTTGCACTGGATCAACGGATCAAGTAAGAAGTTTCTAGTAACGGTGTTTATTATGTAGGTAATATGAGAATTGCTTAACCCGTAACTGCATTTGGTAGTTCATCATCATGGCAATATTAGCACTGATAATTATGGCAGTGTATCATTATTTTCTACTTCATTTGATAAGGCAAATTTGATCATGTTAACAGGCACTGCGTTCACATTCATTCAAGTCCAAAAGAAAGCTATGCTATCCTATATATCTTTATAAATAAACCTTTATCTATATTTTTACCTATATTTATATACATTATATTTGCCTATACATTTATATCTTTGTAATATTTCTATGTCAATATCTATATCAAATGAAATTATGTATATCTGTTAATCATCCAATGTATTTCTTGTATCAAATTCACTATATGTACAAAAATGTCAGATTTTTATAACTCCATGGTTTAGAGTCGGATAACCATTACAAAAAGTAAAGAATGTCAAATTATCAGCAATGAGAAGACCAAAGCATATACAATTGCTGTACAATAATGAAGATTCTGTAAACCTACTTAGCCTTATCAAAACGGAATGTTAGTAATTACTAATTGTTACTGAGAGTTCAAGCTTTTGCGTCATGAAGATTTTCTTTTTTCGAATATTATGCACCTAGTTCGATTAGTGATTAGTAAGATATCTTACATATCACATCTTTTGCACACAGCTGACATGTATGGCATCCTCTGTGAGGGCGAAAGTGATACCAAGTTCTACGGCTTTATGCACAAGGATAATGACGGCATAGAATTTGAAGAATCCGACAAAGAGGAAAAGCACTTGTGTCAAATAATCATTCAGTGAAAATACCAGGCAATGAGGGGGATGAGGCAGAGATATAAAGTGTACAAGGAGAAGAATGCTTGACAGGCCTCAGTCACGATGCAGTCCAAGTGGCTCAAGGTATAGTATCTACAGTCAATTTGGAAAATAAATCTTGTTACTTAAGCGGCAAGAGTCCTGAATAAAGGACTCTTGCCACCTTACGTGTAAAGAGGTAGAACATAACTTAGCAAAAAAATCACTTGAATAGTTCTTCGAAAAACAAATGTCGAAGTAGAGAATATAACATTCACAGCATTTGTTTTCGACTTTAGCGGAAAAGCATAGTACGATCACTTAATCCACCAAGGTCAAGATGGAATACATAGATCTAATGCAAATGATTAGCCAGTAATGTGCACGAAAGTCAACCTAAACTCCTATAGCATATAAGATATAGCAAAGATAGATAGATTATATATGTGTATATATACATACATACATACTTACATATATATATGTATATATATACATATATACATATATACATATATATATACACATATATGTGTGTGTCTTAGTGTGTGTGTATACATATATATGTATTATATATATACACATCACCAATTTTCTGAATTATCCCTTACGCAATATAAACACCTGTTTTGGGCACCAACAGAATACACCGATTACTAGAGATTTACCTCAAATTTTAGGAAATTCGAGAATTATAGAAAAGGTCTTGCGACACATCAGGAGACTGGTCTTAAATATATATAGTTTGAATTTATCATCCATTTAGGCTCTGAGTCCCACGACCGTGAGGGTTGTCTTAGTCTGTCGTAACATTCAGCCGTATTCTATAACGTTTTCTGCGTGTCGTGGCCATGTCATGTTCATGTTATGTCCATGTCGTGTTCATGTAACGAATGCGGTATTCTAGGACGCAAAAGCGCGGCACGTTTGCGGCAACTGCTTCAGGTTAACCAACCGTTCCAAAGTTAACCCACTTATTAACATGTTTCGGATGAATGGCACTGTCCACACGACAAATTCATAAGAGAAACTACAATCATAGGTAGCACTAACATAAGATAATTCAATTTTGGTATGAATCAGTCGTTGTACTTGTTCCTAGTTAAAGAATTGACAACCATTTCACGAACGCGCCGTTGGTAATTCACTCTACGCTCGATCAAAACAAACGGGATGTGAGGGACCGTGTGTTTATGAACAGATCTTCCTTATTTTATCTTTGTATATACTGTACATATATGCGCATTTTTAATATATCATGCATATAGATTTAATGTATACATATTTCATATAATTATATGCTTTAATTTTACGTCCCTGACTACTTTTACCATTCATTTAACTTCACTCTCCTTCGAAAAGTCCGCCAAAAGGTAAACAAACTCAAAATCAGCAGAGAATCCATGTTTTCCTAAAAGAGTTTGTAATCCGTGTCTAGGACAATGATGCCTAATATAACCAATATAGGTATTACTTTTCAAACGTAGTATGCTCATATGAAGTATTGGTAAGAAAAAGTACAGTAAAAATATGATTTTTTTCACTCGTGTAACTATCGTGACAAGCCTACCCCCTTGCCACGGAGTTTCCACGATTGTTCCAATACTTTCCACGCATCTGCCACGACACATCAGGAGACTGTTCTAAAATATATATAGTTTGAATTTATCATCCATTTAGGCTCTGAGTCCCACGACCGTGAGGGTTGTCTTAGTCTGTCGTAACTAACAACCCTCCACAAAATAGGTAGTGATGCCAGACACAGGGTTTGAACATTACAGGTTTATTCCATAACGCAGATAGTCTGCCGTTATGGTGCACGATAGATATATTCACTACAGCACAATGGTCACAGCAATAAACAATATCACAATACGTATGAACAGGCGGGGAAATCAGGTGTCAACGGTAGCGTAGTCGATTCCCGGTCTGTCGGATGTTCCAAACCTCCTGCTTATATGGACGGGTATGCATCTGCTGTCCCCGAATCTTGTCCCCACGGCGGCTACTCGGGAAGGCAGTCTGGAATGTAGTAGGTGTGACTATCGAGTGATTAAGCTCGTTTTGAGGGTCTAGGTCTTTGGGTAAAGTTGACCTGACCTGACCCGGCGATTGTCATATAATGATGTATTTGATTTATTTGTATACAATATCGTATATAGCATTCTATATAATTCTCACAACGACGTTATAGTATCAGACAGTACCTATATGTAAATATATATATATATATATATATATATATATATATATATATATATATATATATATATTTATATATATATATATATATTTAAATACACATATATCTTATATATGTACATATGTATATACATATATATATACATATACAGTCATACATATGACATTTTTTCATAGTTTTGTTCATGATGATTAAAAGAAAATTTCTTTTTCTTATGATATTGAAATTATTCATAATTCCAATAGTTCCTGCATGGACTGAAAATTAGACTAGTTGTTTTGTCAGAGCTGGCGTTACTTTCAAGTAGCTTATGGCATGCTTTTGAAAACTAGAAAGTTCTTTAAAATCATCACAATATTCGGTTCAAGAAGTCCCCTGACAAAGAAAGAAACAAAACAGAGATTTCTTCCACGGTGAATTCCTTGCAACGTTGCAACTCAAGCCAGAGGCGACGATTGCATGACAGAACAGAACCTGAAGTCTAGAAGTGGTGGCAGCGATTGCATGACAGAACAGGACCTGAAGTCCAGAAGAAATGGTAGCTCCATCTGCTGCCTTGCTGACGGAAATCATGTTGAAATGGTGTACGTTTGTCACGCATTAAAACCACAAAATCATTTAGCATCTACTTATCCTTTACACATAAGAGACAACACTAGTGGCGTTTTAAATGAGATGAAACGTTTAAACGGCCATTGTACTAACAGAGGATTCTTAAATACGTAAGAAAAATTCTCACGGAATATCCATGAAAATTCCACATACATTACTTGACTCACATGGAACTCTAAAACGGTAACGTATAGATTAAATGTCATACATTAACATTGTCATTAACCTCCCTTGACACCTAAGTAAGGAAAAGGAATATGCACACATGCCTGAATTAGACTTGATCATATTTGATCTAATTGACAGAATCAACATCAATGGAAATATATAACACAAACAAGAGGACAGATCGCTTTGTCAAGCAAACACACACACACATATGTGTGTGTGTGTTTGCAATGAATGAAGCGCAGTCGCGGAGACATCTGAGGGGAAAATGCTTCGAGATGTGGGCGACGCGAGGGTGGACGGCCAAGACAGGAGCTGTGGTCGGAGGGAGCATCGCCAAGTTGTTTTCTTGAGCTACGGTTTCATCACCTTGGTTGATGTGGCACTTCCTGCTCCAGGAGAGCTATTCTTCCACACTATGGAAATGCTATTTCATTTCACACTCTCGAGGCTCAATTGCACATCATGCTCAATTGCACATCATGGGGTGGAGGTACAAAAGTACAAAAACAAGAGGGGTTTCCAGGTGGGTGACGGATCACGAGTGACTGAGTGAATGCAAGCGATGCATCACGAGAGGAGTGCGTGGAAGTGAGTACATGGGCGGCGGGGATGAATGCGGAGCTCAGACAGTCACGCAGTCATGTAAGTGTTAATGAGTTACGCAGTCATGTAAGTGTTAATGAGTTACGCATTCACTGTGTCCACAACAAATAGGTATTCATTTAGCTTAAAAACAATTGAACCAAGTGACTCTCTCATTCAGTGTAATACAATGGGAACAAGAAAAAAAAAATAGAATAAAAAATAAAAAAATAACAAAGTCTAATGAGTATTTAGTTCCTTTCAGAAATAAGATATCAAGAGTGGCCAGGAAAAACAACAGAGAGAGATGGAAGGAATAAGTGCTTAAAGAACTTGAATAAGAGCACACGTGTGTTCCGTACCTTCCCCTTCAGGAAAAGTGCTCATCGCCAACGAATAGATCAGCACAGCCCCCCTGACATTTGTTTTCCAACCCGTTTAATCCGGGCGACGATATATATATATATATATATATATATATATATATATATATATATATATATATATATATATATATATATATATGTATGTATATACAGTATATAAGATATCTTAATATTTTACTACTAACGCCTCGACCCATACATTAAGGTGATATGTCTTACCTGTAGACTACATCTATCTATTGAAAGCTCTTCTGGAAACCTAGTGTCTTCCAGCTCAGAAAGATGAATACGGTGTGGGTGACACTGTGGTTGGTCGGGAGCTTCCCTCTGCTACAAAAACATACTCACTCACACACAAATTTTTACACACACCATACATGAACATTATAGAATAGCGTTACAGCCTCCGCCGAATAGACGAGGTACAGATTAATTGCCTTTCCAGGGAGGTGAGCTTAGGTCAAGACCAACGAATGCTTTGCGCTTTCTGAGTGCTTTCTTGTTTATAACAGTTTCAAAGGTACAAAAAGATATGTCATAGTTATTGACAAAGCTTTCAAAGGATTCTCTTAACGCACCAACTTCAGTCTTCTTAACATTGAACGATGATTTACTCAAGGTTCGACGAAGACATTATGGACAGCCATTAACCAGTCCTCCCGAGGCATTTACCCGCGAACTTATGGACTCATATATTCCACAATTTCTACACGAGTTCGTACCCACGCGCCCACCCATATGTGCATGTGTTTATTCGGAAGTGTGCGCGTGCGCGTGGGTGGGTCTGTATAGAAACAGGAAGATGGGAGGAACAGTGAGGTACAGACCGCGATCCAGTTCTCTCACAGGCTCACACACGAAAGGGAAGTCGAAGACGCGGTCAGCCGGGCGTAGCTGGAAGCGAGAAAAGGTGATTCGTTTTTTTCTGAATATAATCGAGAATAGATACAATCCAAACTAAATGGAATTCAGAATGTGAAACGACTTATATTAATTAAGTGACAAAAGCGAGTATAAGTTCTACTTTTCTGGCAATGAAATCTACACATGCAATGCCTACGTTTACAATACATATTAAAATAACTTCCTAACACTAAGTATTTGACGTTGAAACATTTTAGTCCTTTATCAAGATTACTATGTCAAGTACCTATGTAGAATGATTCTCCGGGTCAGAAAGCTCCTATCAAATATTGGCAAAGACATAATCTAGTACTTTGTTTGTAATACTGTGTAACGAGAAGAACATCCGGGTTCTGTTATTCATCAGGCCAAGCGCCTCTTCTTCGGACCACCTAACTTAGCCAGGCAATCACAGGGTCTCCTTTCAGAAAGGCATGTTGCTTTCGTCAGGCATCATCCCTCAGTCCCCTTTTCTCCCCTTTTGATATGGGAATTGGTGTACTGGGAAGTTTAAATGGCATTCATATGGTTAGTTGGGAATAATAGCTATCTTTCCTTTCCGTTTAACCTATTTATTAGCTCTCTGTCTAATATATATATATATATATATATATATATATATATATATATATATATATATGTGTGTGTGTGTGTGTGTGTGTGTGTATGTATGTTCGTGTGTATATGTATACATACATACATATATATACACATTTATATAAATGTATATAGATAGACATTATAAAATGTAGATATAGATAGATATGAGTGAATATTTGTGTCCTCCAGTATCTGATTCTAAAGGATATACAATCCTCTTTGCTTTCTCAGGAAAGATTATTGCAAAGGAACTGATAAAATCCTTCAGGTATGTCAAAAGAACAATCTCAGAACTACCATTATGAATCAGCCAATAATGACAGCTTGAACTTTTTTCTACGCCGTTTTATTCATTGGATTTTTCTTTTAATTGGTGAATGTTATATATGACAACCAGTTAACTCTTTATTACACAAGCAAGTGAACATTTTTTTCTTGAAAATATTGCATTGATCACCGAACAAATACCCATTGGAATATAACATGAGGACTATTTAAAATCACTTGCTCTCGTTTTTATATCTACACCTACACGCGTGCACAAACACTCGAACATATACATACATGCATATGTATGTATATATATATGTGTATATATACATATATATATATATATATATATATATATATAAGATATCTTAATATTTTATTACTAACGCGCCAACTCATACATCAAGGTGATATGTCTTTCTTGTAGACTACACCTATCTATTGAAAGCTCTTCTGGAATCCTAGTGTCTTCCAGCTCAGAAAAATGAATCCGGTGTGGGTGACACTGTGGTTGGTCGTCATGGTAACCGCGTCTGCTTCGGTCAACAATCGCTTTTGCGAGAGGACGGAGCACACCAGCATAACCGGAACTGTTGTCTTCAGCAAAATGGTAATGTCAGCTTTTGATATGTGGAGTGCGATAATGAGTGTCCAGTAAGGTGATTATCAGTAGGTTGAGCTTTTATTTCAATCGTTACAATATGCCAAACCGCCTTTCCAAGATGAGGAGCCTAGTGCAGTGCAGCAGCATGTGTGCGTACTTTGGGGCTGAGTGCAAGGCGTTCAGCGTCGAGCCGACTGGAAGCGAATACTTGTGCAAGGTCTACAGTGATGTTCAGAGTAAGGTGTCTGTCAGCGGCGTCCACTCGTACTGCCTTCCAAGTGAGTCATTTTCAGTCACTGTCTTTGGACAGATAAATAAAGGCACACTCACATATACAAACTCACACATATGTGAATGATTAAATGAATTAACACACACACGCATTTTTAAAAACTAACATGTGCACATTTTAGACAAAAATAACATAAAAGGTTTCAAAGAAATCCTCCATGAGAAGTACTGATTGCACTAAAATCGTTACTTCTCATGGAGGATTTCTTTCAAACCTTTGTTATTTTTGTCTAAAAATGCGCACATGTGATCAGCAAAAGTAATATCCAAAATCTTTTCCATTCAGCATTTACGACGACTAGACTAGACTACCTCCTTATATGGACCACAACTACCACTACAGGTTGGTCAACTACGTCTGGCTTCTACTAAAATATTCTTCTGAAACTAAATTGATGAAATAAGGAATAAGTAAAGGTCAGCCGAGTCGCATTCCATTGTCTTTTAGTTGGTGGCATTAGAGGATAACCAGCAACCAGCCAGTTAATCTTTTAACTTGTTAGAGAGACTGAAAGGTCGTGTGTTAGCTAATCTAACATCCGAAATTCCTTTCATCCCATTACAGCAGTTCCTACAACATCGATTACTGAATCCACAACTACCACTCCAGGTTGGTCAACTACATCCAACTTCAGCTAAACAGTTGCTGATCAGATCTGATATAAAGGGCGAAATGAAAACTGATGTGAAAACATGGATTTCAAATGAGGAATATCTTTCAGTATAAGCAAATGCGGGTCTGGGAAAAGAGGCAAAAGACATAAATGAAAGTCTAAAGATATATATCTAAAAAATTAGGTCGTCTGTTAGATAACCTTTCATCCCGTTACAGCAATTTCTACAACATCGACCACTGCAACCACAACTAACACCAAGGTTGGTGAATTACATCTGATGTTAACAAAAAATCTCACCTGTTCAAATCTGACATGAACAGATCAAGAGAAAAATAGAAAGCAGTGATAACAGGGATTTTACAATATCTTAGAAGAAGACATTAAGAAGCATTTCTGAATGCATATCGACAATATCAAGTAGCTAATGGCATTTATCTTATTCAAATATAGATCCCCTAATCGTAGATGGCTGGATTAGATACCAGGAGATCAGATATTACAAGTCATTTGACAATCAGCTAATCTGGGAGGACGCATCAACCAGCTGTCCAAATGTGAGTACTTTTCCTGGTGCACGGGATGTTGTTTTCACTCATTCCTACAAACTAATATAAAGTACAGATTTGATTTCTTTCTCATATGGTACATTATTTTACGTTGCAATGCCAAAAGTCGAAAGGAAAAGGTAAACAAGCAAAATGATATCTATATATCTTCAATCATACATAGACATGAATATGTAAACGTAGGCATAAGTTCCTTGGATACCGATATATTTTTCTTCTTCGTCCTTTTATCTCTCATAATGTCTTTTTGCTTGAAAAAATATATATATTTATATTACCGCCTTCCTTCAGGGTTCGAGTTTCTTCATACCAGAATCATTAAGTGAATTCAATACCGTCCGCCTAAGCTGAAAGACGAGAGCTTGGTGCAACACTGGATTGGAGCGAGGTATGATGCAGACAGTGCTGGTAAAAGGGTGCCAGGAACTTTGCACTGGATCAACGGTTCAAGTAAGATATTTCTAGTATCTGTGTTTATTATATAGGTAATATAAGAATTCTTCATAGGCTATTAACCCGTAACTGCATTTGGTAGTTCATCAATATGGCAATATTATCACTGATGATTACGGCAGTGTACCATTATCTTCTACTTCATTTAATAATGCAAATTTGATCATGTTACCAGGCATTATGTTCATATACATCCAAGTCAAATAAAAGCTAAGCTATCCTATATATCTTTATAAATATACCTGTATCTATATGTATACCTATATCTATATATTATATATTTACCTATATATTTCTATGTCAATATCTATATCAAATTAAATTATGCATATCTGCTTATCATCCAATGTATTTCTTGTATTAAATTCACCATATATACAAATTTCAGATTTTTATAACTCTATGGTTACAAAAAGTAAAGAATGTCAAATGAAAAGTCTAAAGAATATACAATTGCTATGCAATAATTTCAGTAAACTGCTTGGCCTTATCAAAGCGTAATGATAGACAATAATTACTAACTTTTACTGAGAATTCAAGCTTTATGTCATGAAGATTTTCTTTTTTTTTCGAATATTATACATGTGGTCTGGATTGGTGATTAGTAATATATCTAGCATATCACATCTTTTACACACAGCTGACATGTATGGCATCCCCTGTGAGGGGTTAGTGATAGCAAGTTCTGCGGCTATATGTACAAGGATAATGACGGCATCAAATTTGAAGAGTGCGACGATACGGAAGCGCACTTGTGTCAAATAATCATTCAGTGAAAATATCAGGCAGTCAGGGGGATGAGGCAGAGATATAAAGTGTATAAGGAGAAGAATGCCTGGCAGGCCTCAGTCACGATGCAGTCCAAGTGGCTCAAGGTATAGTATCTACAGTCAATTTGGAAAATAAATCTTGTTACTTAAGCGGCAAGAGTCCTGAATAAAAGACTCTTGCCACCTTACATCTAAAGAGGTAGAACATAAATAACTTAGCAAAAAATAAGTCACAAATACCTTGAATAGTCCTTTGAAAAAACAAATGTCAAAGAAGAGAAAATAACATACACCGCAATTGTTTTCGATTTTAGCGGAAAAGCATAGTACGATCACTTAATCCGCCAAGGTCAAGATGGAATACATAGATCTAATGCAGATGATTAGCTAGTAATGTGCACGAAAGTCAACCTAAACTCCTATAGCATATAAGATATAGCAAAGATAGATAGATTATATATGTGTATACATACATGCTATAGCTAACACATTACCACACACACACACACACACACACACACATATATATATATATATATATATATATATATATATATATATATATATATATATGTGTGTGTGTGTGTGTGTGTGTGTGTGTGTGTGTGTGTGTGTTAATGTGTGTGTATACATATACAGTATATGTATTATATATACACATCACCTATTTTCTGAATTATCCCTTACGCAATATAAACACCTATTTTGGGCACCAAATAGAATACACCGATTACTAGAGACTTATGAAATTCGAGAATTATAGAAAAGGTCTTGCCACACATCAGGAGACTGGTCTAAAATATATATAGTTTGAATTTATCATCCATTTAGGCTCTGAGTCCCACGACCGTGAGGGTTGTCTTAGTCTGTCGTAACTAACAACCCACCACAAAATAGGTGATACAGACACAGGGTTTGAACATTACAGGTTTATTCCATAACGCAGATAGTCTGCCGTTATGGTGCACGATAGATATATTCACTACAGCACAATGGTCACAGCAATAAACAATATCACAACACGTATGAACAGGCTGGGAAATCAGGTGTCAACGGTAGCGTAGTCGATTCCCGGTCTGTCGGTGTGTTCCAAACATCCTGCTTATATGGACGGGTATGCATCTGCCGTCCCCGAATCTTGTCCTCACGGCGGCTACTCGGGAAGGCAGTCTGGAATGTAGTAGGTGTGACTATCGAGTAATTAAGCCTGTTTTGAGGGTCTAGGTCTTGGGCAACACCTGACCTGGCGATTGCCTCGCTGGCTAGGAGTGCAACCAGTCATATAATCAATGTATTTGATTTATTTGTATACAATATGGCATATAACATTCTATATAATTCTCACAAAGACGTTATAAGTATCGACAGTACCTATATGTATATATATATATATATATATATATATATATATATATATATATATATATATTTGAATACACACACACATATATGTATATATATGTACACACATATATATATATATATATATATATATATATATATATATATATATATATATATATATATATATATATACATGTATGTTATATATTCATATTCATATATACATACAATCTTTTATAAAAACATACCTACATATATATATATATATATATATATATATATATATATATATATATGTATGTATATATATATATATATATATATATTTATTTATTTATTTATTTATATACATATACAGTCATACATATGTCATTTTTTCATAGTTTTGAACATGGGCGATTAAAAGGAAATTTCATTTTCTTATGATATTGAAATTATTCATAATTCCAATAGTTCTTGCACGGACTGAAAATTAGACTAGTTGTTTTGTCAGAGCTGGCGTTGCTTTCAAGTAGCTTATGGCATGCTTTTGAAAAATATAAAGTTCTTTAAAATCGTCACAACATTCGGTTCAAGAAGTCCCCTGACAAAGAAAGAAACAAAACATAGATTTCTTCCATGGTGAATTCCTTGCAACGTTGCAACTCAAGCCAGAGGCGACGATAGCATGACAGAACAGAACCTGAAGTCTAGAAGTGGTGGCAGCGATAGCATGACAGAACAGAACCTGAAGTCCAGAAGAAATGGAAGCTCCATCTGCTGCCTTGCTGACGGAAATCATGTTGAAATGGTGTACGTTTGTCACGCATTAAAACCACAAAATCATTTAGCATCTACTTATCCTTTACACATAAGAGACAACACCAGTGGCGTTTTAAATGAGATAAAACGTTTAAACGGCCATTGTACTAACAGAGGATTCTTAAATACGTAAGAAAATGTCTCACGGAATATCCATGAAAATTCCATATACACATTTGACTCACATAGAACTCCAAAACGGTAACGTATAAATTAAATGTCATACACTAACATTGTCATTAACCTCCCTTGTCACCTAAGTAAGGAAAATGAATATGCACACATGCCTGAATTAGACTTGACTATACGATAAAATTGACAGAATCAACATCAAACAAGAAGAGATCAAGAGAGTCAAACAGACACATATTTGCGTGTGTTTGCAATGAATGGCGCAGTCGTGGAGACATCTGAGGGGAAAATGCTTCGAGATGTGGGCGACGCGAGGGTAGACGGCCAAGACAGGAGCTGTGGTCGGAGGGAGCATCGCCAATTTGTTTTCTTGAGCTCCGGTTTCATCACCTTGGTTGATGTGGCACTTCCTGCCTGAGGAGAGCTACATTCCCACACTATGGAAATGCTATTCCATTTCTCACTCTCGAGGCTCAATTGCATATCACGGGGCGGAGGTACAAGAGCTGTTTCACGGGACACACCAAGAGGGGTTTCCAGGTGGGTGACGGATCACGAGTGAATGAGTGAATGCAAGCGATGCATCACGAGAGGAGTGCGTGGAAGTGAGTACATGGGCGGCGGGGATGAATGCGGAGCTCAGACAGTCACGCAGTCATGTAAGTGTTAATGAGTTACGCATTCACTGTGTCCACAACAAATAGGTATTCATTTAGCTTAAAAACAATTGAACCAAGTGACTCATTCAGTAATACAATGGGAACAAGAAAAAATAATAATAATAAAATAAAAAATAAAAAATAACAAAGTCTAATGAGTATTTGTTCTTCCAGAAATAATATATCAAGAGGGCCAGGAAACAACAGAGAGATGGAAGGAATAAGTGCTTAAAGAACCTGAATAAGAGCACACGTGTGTTCCGTACCTTCCCCTTCAGGAAAAGTGCTCATCGCCAACGAATAGATCAGCACAGCCCCCCTGACATTTGTTTTCCAACCCGTTTAATCCGGGTGACGTGAACGTGGTAACACTGAAGAATTTTGTCGAGGGCCGGATGCTGGGAACGTGCTGTTACTCATGTTTAGTGACTGCTGGTAAAAATAATCCTTATAATCACCGTGAGCCATTACACAAGGACCGTAATATTCCTCAAATTAGATTAGAATCACAAAACACTTACACCACTTCCCCCTGGGCAAATCTCAATAAGAAAGAAACTCTGAAGGGCTCTCGTCCGCTCTAGAGAACCGACGTTATAGGATGTGCTGATGGGATGCCTCCCGGGAGCTCACCTCTGCTACAAACACATACTCACTCACACACAGATTTTTACACACACCATACATGAACATTATAGAATATCGTTACAACCTCCGCCGAATAGACGAGGTACAGAATAATTGCCTTTCCAGGGAGGTGAGCTTAGGTCAAGACCAACGAATGGCTTTGAGCTTTCCGAGTGCTTTCTTGTTTATAGCAGTTTCAAAGGTACAAAAAGATATGTCATAGTTATTGAGAAGGCTTTTAAAGGATTCTCTTAACGCACCAGCTTTAGTCTTCTTAACACTGAACGATGATTTACTCAAGGTTCGACGAAGACATTATTGACAGCCATTACCAGTCCTCCCGAGGCATTTAAATTTATGAACTTATGGACTCATATATTCCACAAGTTCTACATGAGCTCGTACCCACGCACCCACCCATATGTGCATGTGTTTATTCGGGAGTGTGCGCGTGCGCGTGGATGGGTCTGTATAGAAATAGGAAGGTAGGAGGAACAGTGAGGTACAGACCGGGATCCAGTTCTCTCACAGGCTCACACACGAAAGGGAAGTCGAAGACGCGGTCATCCGGGCGTAGCTGGAAGCGAGAAAAGGTGATTGTCGAACAACTCAGTTCTTATCTCTTTTATTTTCTATATATATAACTCTTTCTGTGAACAGTGTTAGATTTGTTTTTAAAAAGAGATAATTGAGAATGTATTAATCAAATTCAAATGAAATTCAGAATGTGAAACGACTTATATTAATTAAGTGACAAAAGCGAGTATAAATTCTACTTTTTGGCAATGAAATCTACACATGCAATGCCTACGTTTACAATACATATTAAAGTAACTTCCTAACACTAAGTATTTGACGTTGAAACATTTTAGTCCTTTATCAAGATTACTATGTAAAGTATTTATGTAGAATTATTCTCCGGGTCACAAAGCTCCTATCAAATATTGGTAAAGACATACTCTAGTACTTTGTTTATAATACTGTGTAACGAGAAGAACATCCGGGTTCTGTTATTCATCAGGCCAAGCGCCTCTTCTTCGGACCACCTAACTTAGGGAATCACAGGGTCTCCTTTCAGAAAGGCATGTTGCTTTCGTCAGGCATCATCCCTCAGTCCCCTTTTCTCCCCTTTTGATATGGGAATTGGTGTACTGGGAAGTTTAAATGGCATTCATATGGTTATTGGGAATAATAGCTATCTTTCCTTTCCGTTTAACCAATTTATTAGCTCTCTAGAGAGAGAGATAAAATGTAGATATAGATAGATATAAGTGAATATTTCAGTGTCCTCCGGAATTGATTCTAAACGATATACGATCCTATTTGCCTGCTCAGGAAAGATTAATGCAAAAGAACTGATAAAATCCTTCAGGTATGTCAAAAGAACAATCTCAGAACTGTCATTATGAATCAGCCAATAATGACAGCTTGAACTTTTTTCTACGCCGTTTTATTCATTGGATTTTTCTTTTAATTGGTGAATGTTATGTATGACAACCAGTTAACTCTTTATTACACGAGCAAGAGAATATCTTTTTATTGAAAATATTGCATTGATCACCGAACAAAGACCCATTGCAATGTAACATGAGGACTTTTTAAAATCACTTGCTCTCGTTTTTATATCTACACCTACACGCGTGAAAAAAAAACACTTGAACATATACATACATACATATGTATGTATTTATATATATGTATATATACATATATATGTACATATATAAGATGTCTTAATATACTACTACTAACGCGCCAACTCATACATCAAGGTGATAAGTCTTTCCTGTAGACTACACCTATCTATTGAAAGCTCTTCTGGAAACCTGGTGTCTTCCAGCTCAGAAAGATGAATCCGGTGTGGGTGACACTGTGGTTGGTCGTCATGGTAACCGCGTCTGCTTCGGTCAACAATCGCTTTTGCGAGAGGACGGAGCACACCAGCATAACCGGAACTGTTGTCTTCAGCAAAATGGTAATGTCAGCTTTTAATTAATATGTGGAGTGCGATAATGAGTGTCCAGTAAGGTGATTATCAGTAGGTTGAGCTTTTATTTCAATCGTTACAATATGCCAAACCGCCTTTCCAAGATGAGGAGCCTAGTGCAGTGCAGCAGCATGTGTGCGTACTTTGGGGCTGAGTGCAAGGCGTTCAGCGTCGAGCCGACTGGAAGCGAATACTTGTGCAAGGTCTACAGTGATGTTCAGCGTATGGTGCCTTTCAGCGGCGTCCACTCGTACTGCCTTCCAAGTGAGTCATTTTCAGTCACTGTCTTTGGACAGATAAATAAAGGCACACTCACATATACAAACTCACACATATGTGAATGATTAAATGAATTAACACACACACGCGCATTTTTTTTAACTGATAGGTGCACATTTTAGACAAAATATCACCCTTCATGAGATGTAACGATTTTAGTGCCATTAGTTATCAGCAAAAGTAATATCCAAAATCTCTTCCATTCAGCATTTACGACGACTACGACTAGACTACCTCCTACGACATGGTCCACAACTACCACGACAGGTTGGTGAACTACGTCTGGCTTCTACTAAAATATTCTTCTGAAACTAAATTGATGAAATAAGGAATAAGTAAAGGTCAGCCGAGTCGCATTCCATTGTCTTTTAGTTGGTGGCATTAGAGGCTAACCAGCAATCAGCCAGTTAATCTTTTAACTTGTTAGAGAGACTGAAAGGTCGTGTGTTAGCTAAGCTAACATCCGAAATTCCTTTCATCCCATTACAGGAGTTCCTACAACATCGATTACTGAATCCACAACTACCACTCCAGGTTGGTGAACTACATCCAACTTCAGCTAAACAGTTGCTGATCAGATCTGATATAAAGGGCGAAATGAAAACTGATATGAAAACATGGATTTCAAATGAGGAATATCTTTCAGTATAAGCAAATGTGGGTCTGGGAAAAGAGGCAAAAGACATAAATGAAAGTCTAAAGATATATATTTAAAAAATTAGGTCGTCTGTTAGATAACCTTTCATCCCATTACAGCAGTTTCTACAACATCGACCACTGCAACCACAACTACCACTCAAGGTTGGTGAATTACATCTGATTTTAACAAAAAATCTCACCTGTTCAAATCTGACATGAACAGACCAAGAGAAAAATAGAAAGCAGTGATAACAGGGATTTTACATAAGGAATATCTTAGAAGAAGACATTAAGAAGCATTTCTGAATGCATATCGACAATATCAAGTAGCTAATGGCATTTATTTTATTCAAATATAGATCCCCTAATCGTAGATGGCTGGATTAGATACCAGGAGATCAGATATTACAAGTCATTTGACAATCAGCTAATCTGGGAGGACGCATCAACCAGCTGTCCAAATGTGAGTACTTTTCCTGGTGCACGGGATGTTGTTTTCACTCATTCCTACAAACTAATATAAAGTACAGATTTGATTTCTTTCTCATAGTGTACATTATTTTACGTTGCAATGCCAAAAGTCGAAAGGAAAAGGTAAACAAGCAAAATGATATCTATATATCTTCAATCATACATAGACATGAATATGTAAACGTAGGCATAAGTTCCTTGATACTGATATATTTATCTTCTTCGTCCTTTTATCTCTCATAATGTCTTTTTGCTTGAAAAAATATATATATATTTATATTACCGCCTTCCTTCAGGGTTCGAGTTTCTTCATACCAGAATCATTAAGTGAATTCAATACCGTCCGTCAATCGTTGAAAGACGAGAGCTTCGGTGCTAAACACTGGATTGGAGCGAGGTATGATGCAGACAGTGCTGGTAAAAGGGTGCCAGGAACTTTGCACTGGATCAACGGTTCAAGTAAGATATTTCTAGTATCTGTGTTTATTATATAGGTAATATAAGAATTCTTCATAGGCTATTAACCCGTAACTGCATTTGGTAGTTCATCAATATGGCAATATTATCACTGATGATTACGGCAGTGTACCATAATCTTCTACTTCATTTAATAATGCAAATTTGATCATGTTACCAGGCATTATGTTCATATACATCCAAGTCAAATAAAAGCTAAGCTATTCTATATATCTTTATAAATATACCTGTATCTATATGTATACCTATATCTATATATTATATATTTACCTATATATTTCTATGTCAATATCTATATCAAATTAAATTATGCATATCTGCTTATCATCCAATGTATTTCTTGTATTAAATTCACCATATATACAAATTTCAGATTTTTATAACTCTATGGTTACAAAAAGTAAAGAATGTCAAATGAAAAGTCTAAAGAATATACAATTGCTATGCAATAATTTCAGTAAACTGCTTGGCCTTATCAAAGCGTAATGATAGACAATAATTACTAACTTTTACTGAGAATTCAAGCTTTTGCGTCATGAAGATTTTCTTTTTTTTTCGAATATTATACATGTGGTTCGATTGGTGATTAGTAATATATCTTACATATCACATCTTTTACACACAGCTGACATGTATGGCATCCCCTGTGAGGGCGAAAGTGATAGCAAGTTCTGCGGCTATATGTACAAGGATAATGACGGCATCAAATTTGAAGAGTGCGACGATACGGAAGCGCACTTGTGTCAAATAATCATTCAGTGAAAATATCAGGCAGTCAGGGGGATGAGGCAGAGATATAAAGTGTATAAGGAGAAGAATGCCTGGCAGGCCTCAGTCACGATGCAGTCCAAGTGGCTCAAGGTATAGTATCTACAGTCAATTTGGAAAATAAATCTTGTTACTTAAGCGGCAAGAGTCCTGAATAAAGGACTCTTGCCACCTTACGTGTAAAGAGGTAGAACATAACTTAGCAAAAAAATCACTTGAATAGTTCTTCGAAAAACAAATGTCGAAGTAGAGAATATAACATTCACAGCATTTGTTTTCGACTTTAGCGGAAAAGCATAGTACGATCACTTAATCCACCAAGGTCAAGATGGAATACATAGATCTAATGCAAATGATTAGCTAGTAATGTGCACGAAAGTCAACCTAAACTCCTATAGCATATAAGATATAGCAAAGATAGATAGATTATATATGTGTATATATACATACATACATACTTACACATATATATATGTATATATATACATATATACATATATATACACATATATGTGTGTGTCTTAGTGTGTGTGTATACATATATATGTATTATATATATACACATCACCAATTTTCTGAATTATCCCTTACGCAATATAAACACCTGTTTTGGGCACCAACAGAATACACGGATTACTAGAGATTTACCACAAATTTTAGGAAATTCGAGAATTATAGAAAAGGTCTTGCGACACATCAGGAGACTGGTCTAAAATATATATAGTTTGAATTTATCATCCATTTAGGCTCTGAGTCCCACGACCGTGAGGGTTGTCTTAGTCTGTCGTAACTAACAACCCTCCACAAAATAGGTAGTGATGCCAGACACAGGGTTTGAACATTACAGGTTTATTCCATAACGCAGATAGTCTGCCGTTATGGTGCACGATAGATATATTCACTACAGCACAATGGTCACAGCAATAAACAATATCACAACACGTATAAACAGGCGGGGAAATCAGGTGTCAACGGTAGCGTAGTCGATTCCCGGTCTGTCGGTATGTTCCAAACATCCTGCTTATATGGACGGGTATGCATCTGCCGTCCCCGAATCTTGTCCCCACGGCGGCTACTCGGGAAGGCAGTCTGGAATGTAGTAGGTGTGACTATCGAGTAATTAAGCTCGTTTTGAGGGTCTAGGTCTTTGGGCAAATTGACCTGACCCGGCGATTGCCTCGCTGGCTAGGAGTGCAACCAGTCATATAATCAATGTATTTGATTTATTTGTATACAATATGGCATATAGCATTCTATATAATTCTCACAAAGACGTTATAAGTATCGACAGTACCTATATGTATATATATATATATATATATATATATATATATATATATATATATATATATTTGAATACACACACACATATATGTATATATATGTACACACATATATATATATATATATATATATATATATATATATATATATATATATATATATATATATATATATACATGTATGTTATATATTCATATTCATATATACATACAATCTTTTATAAAAACATACCTACATATATATATATATATATATATATATATATATATATATATATATGTATGTATATATATATATATATATATATATTTATTTATTTATTTATTTATATACATATACAGTCATACATATGTCATTTTTTCATAGTTTTGAACATGGGCGATTAAAAGGAAATTTCATTTTCTTATGATATTGAAATTATTCATAATTCCAATAGTTCTTGCACGGACTGAAAATTAGACTAGTTGTTTTGTCAGAGCTGGCGTTGCTTTCAAGTAGCTTATGGCATGCTTTTGAAAAATATAAAGTTCTTTAAAATCGTCACAACATTCGGTTCAAGAAGTCCCCTGACAAAGAAAGAAACAAAACATAGATTTCTTCCATGGTGAATTCCTTGCAACGTTGCAACTCAAGCCAGAGGCGACGATAGCATGACAGAACAGAACCTGAAGTCTAGAAGTGGTGGCAGCGATAGCATGACAGAACAGAACCTGAAGTCCAGAAGAAATGGAAGCTCCATCTGCTGCCTTGCTGACGGAAATCATGTTGAAATGGTGTACGTTTGTCACGCATTAAAACCACAAAATCATTTAGCATCTACTTATCCTTTACACATAAGAGACAACACCAGTGGCGTTTTAAATGAGATAAAACGTTTAAACGGCCATTGTACTAACAGAGGATTCTTAAATACGTAAGAAAATGTCTCACGGAATATCCATGAAAATTCCATATACATTACTTGACTCACATAGAACTCCAAAACGGTAACGTATAAATTAAATGTCATACACTAACATTGTCATTAACCTCCCTTGTCACCTAAGTAAGGAAAATGAATATGCACACATGCCTGAATTAGACTTGATCATATTTGATAAAATTGACAGAATCAACATCAAACAAGAAGACAGATCGCTATGTCAAACACACACACATATTTGTGTGTGTTTGCAATGAATGAAGCGCAGTCGCGGAGACATCTGAGGGGAAAATGCTTCGAGATGTGGGCGACGCGAGGGTAGACGGCCAAGACAGGAGCTGTGGTCGGAGGGAGCATCGCCAATTTGTTTTCTTGAGCTCCGGTTTCATCACCTTGGTTGATGTGGCACTTCCTGCTCCAGGAGAGCTACATTCCCACACTATGGAAATGCTATTCCATTTCTCACTCTCGAGGCTCAATTGCATATCACGGGGCGGAGGTACAAGAGCTGTTTCACGGGACACACCAAGAGGGGTTTCCAGGTGGGTGACGGATCACGAGTGAATGAGTGAATGCAAGCGATGCATCACGAGAGGAGTGCGTGGAAGTGAGTACATGGGCGGCGGGGATGAATGCGGAGCTCAGACAGTCACGCAGTCATGTAAGTGTTAATGAGTTACGCATTCACTGTGTCCACAACAAATAGGTATTCATTTAGCTTAAAAACAATTGAACCAAGTGACTCATTCAGTGTAATACAATGGGAACAAGAAAAAATAATAATAATAAAATAAAAAATAAAAAATAACAAAGTCTAATGAGTATTTAGTTCCTTCCAGAAATAATATATCAAGAGTGGCCAGGAAAAACAACAGAGAGAGATGGAAGGAATAAGTGCTTAAAGAACCTGAATAAGAGCACACGTGTGTTCCGTACCTTCCCCTTCAGGAAAAGTGCTCATCGCCAACGAATAGATCAGCACAGCCCCCCTGACATTTGTTTTCCAACCCGTTTAATCCGGGCGACGTGAACGTGGTGACACTAAGGAATTTTGCCGAGGGACGGGTACTGGAAACGTGCTGTTACTCATGATTAGTGGCTACTGGTAAAAATAATCCTTATAATCACCGTGATGATTGTAATATTCCGCCAAATTAGATTAGAATCACAAACACTAAGACCACTCTCCCCCTGGCACCAATAAGAAAGAAATCCTTGAAGGGCGCTCGTCCGCTCTAGAGAACCGACGTTATAGGATGTGCTGATGGGATGCCTCCCGGGAGCTTCCCTCTGCTACAAACACATACTCACTCACACACAGATTTTTACACACACCATACATGAACATTATAGAATATCGTTACAACCTCCGCCGAATAGACGAGGTACAGAATAATTGCCTTTCCAGGGAGGTGAGCTTAGGTCAAGACCAACGAATGGCTTTGAGCTTTCCGAGTGCTTTCTTGTTTATAGCAGTTTCAAAGGTACAAAAAGATATGTCATAGTTATTGAGAAGGCTTTTAAAGGATTCTCTTAACGCACCAACTTTAGTCTTCTTAACACTGAACGATGATTTACTCAAGGTTCGACGAAGACATTATGGACAGCCATTACCAGTCCTCCCGATGCATTTACCCGCAAACTTATGGACTCATATATTCCACAATTTCTACACGAGCTCGTACCCACGCACCCACCCATATGTGCATGTGTTTATTCGGGAGTGTGCGCGTGCGCGTGGATGGGTCTGTATAGAAATAGGAAGGTGGGAGGAACAGTGAGGTACAGACCGCGATCCAGTTCTCTCACAGGCTCACACACGAAAGGGAAGTCGAAGACGCGGTCAGCCGGGCGTAGCTGGAAGCGAGAAAAGGTGATTGTCGAACAACTCAGTTCTTATCTCTTTTATTTTCTATATATAATCCTTCTCAGGAATGAAAAGGATTCGTTTTTTTTTATAATTGAGAATGGATACAATCCAAACTAAATGAAATTCAGAATGTGAAACGACTTATATTAATTAAGTGACAAAAGCGAGTATAAATTCTACTTTTTGGCAATGAAATCTACACATGCAATGCCTACGTTTACAATACATATTAAAGTAACTTCCTAACACTAAGTATTTGACGTTGAAACATTTTAGTCCTTTATCAAGATTACTATGTAAAGTATTTATGTAGAATTATTCTCCGGGTCACAAAGCTCCTATCAAATATTGGTAAAGACATACTCTAGTACTTTGTTTATAATACTGTGTAACGAGAAGAACATCCGGGTTCTGTTATTCATCAGGCCAAGCGCCTCTTCTTCGGACCACCTAACTTAGGGAATCACAGGGTCTCCTTTCAGAAAGGCATGTTGCTTTCGTCAGGCATCATCCCTCAGTCCCCTTTTCTCCCCTTTTGATATGGGAATTGGTGTACTGGGAAGTTTAAATGGCATTCATATGGTTAGTTGGGAATAATAGCTATCTTTCCTTTCCGTTTAACCTATTTATTAGCTCTCTAGAGAGAGAGATAAAATGTAGATATAGATATATATAAGTGAATATTTCAGTGTCCTCCGGAATTGATTCTAAAGGATATACGATCCTATTTGCCTGCTCAGGAAAGATTATTGCAAAAGAACTTATAAAATCCTTCAGGTATGTCAAAAGAACAATCTCAGAACTGTCATTATGAATCAGTCAATAATGACAGCTTGAACTTTTTTCTCCGCCGTTTTATTCATTGGATTTTTCCTTTAATTGGTGAATGTTATGTATGACAACCAGAACTCTTTATTACACAAGGAAATGAATATATTTTTCTTGAAAATATTGCATTGATTACAGAATAAAGACCCATTCCATTGTAACAGGAAAACTTTTTAAAATCACTTGCTACACGCGTGCACAAACACTTGAACATATACATACATGCATATGTACTGTATGTATGTATATATATATATATATATATATATATATATATATATATATACATATATATGTATATATATGTTTATACATATATATATATATATATATATATATATATATATATATATATATGTATGTATATACAGTATATAAGATATCTTAATATTTTACTACTAACGCCTCGACCCATACATTAAGGTGATATGTCTTACCTGTAGACTACATCTATCTATTGAAAGCTCTTCTGGAAACCTAGTGTCTTCCAGCTCAGAAAGATGAATACGGTGTGGGTGACACTGTGGTTGGTCGGGAGCTTCCCTCTGCTACAAAAACATACTCACTCACACACAAATTTTTACACACACCATACATGAACATTATAGAATAGCGTTACAGCCTCCGCCGAATAGACGAGGTACAGATTAAATTGCCTTCCAGGGAGGTGAGCTTAGGTCAAGACCAACGAATGCTTTGCGCTTTCTGAGTGCTTTCTTGTTTATAACAGTTTCAAAGGTACAAAAAGATATGTCATAGTTATTGACAAAGCTTTCAAAGGATTCTCTTAACGCACCAACTTCAGTCTTCTTAACATTGAACGATGATTTACTCAAGGTTCGACGAAGACATTATGGACAGCCATTAACCAGTCCTCCCGAGGCATTTACCCGCGAACTTATGGACTCATATATTCCACAATTTCTACACGAGTTGTACCACGCGCCCACCCATACGTGCATGTGTTTATCTGGAAGTGTGCGTGCGCGTGGGTGGGTCTGTATAGAAACAGGAAGATGGGAGGAACAGTGAGGTACAGACCGCGATCCAGTTCTCTCACAGGCTCACACACGAAAGGGAAGTCGAAGACGCGGTCAGCCGGGCGTAGCTGGAAGCGAGAAAAGGTGATTCGTTTTTTTCTGAATATAATCGAGAATAGATACAATCCAAACTAAATGGAATTCAGAATGTGAAACGACTTATATTAATTAAGTGACAAAAGCGAGTATAAGTTCTACTTTTCTGGCAATGAAATCTACACATGCAATGCCTACGTTTACAATACATATTAAAATAACTTCCTAACACTAAGTATTTGACGTTGAAACATTTTAGTCCTTTATCAAGATTACTATGTCAAGTACCTATGTAGAATGATTCTCCGGGTCAGAAAGCTCCTATCAAATATTGGCAAAGACATAATCTAGTACTTTGTTTGTAATACTGTGTAACGAGAAGAATATCCAAGTTCTGTTATTCATCAGGCCAAGCGCCTCTTCTTCGGACCACCTAACTTAGCCAGGTATCACAGGGTCTCCTTTCAGAAAGGCATGTTGCTTTCGTCAGGCATCATCCCTCAGTCCCCTTTTCTCCCCTTTTGATATGGGAATTGGTGTACTGGGAAGTTTAAATGGCATTCATATGGTTAGTTGGGAATAATAGCTATCTTTCCTTTCCGTTTAACCTATTTATTAGCTCTCTGTCTAATATATATATATATATATATATATATATATATATATATATATATATATATATGTGTGTGTGTGTGTGTGTGTGTGTATGTATGTTCGTGTGTATATGTATACATACATACATATATATACACATTTATATAAATGTATATAGATAGACATTATAAAATGTAGATATAGATAGATATGAGTGAATATTTGTGTCCTCCAGTATCTGATTCTCAAAGGATACAATCCTCTTTGCTTTCTCAGGAAAGATTATTGCAAAGGAACTGATAAAATCCTTCAGGTATGTCAAAAGAACAACTTCAGAACTACCATTATGAATCAGCCAATAATGACAGCTTGAACTTTTTTCTACGCCGTTTTATTCATTGGATTTTTCTTTTAATTGGTGAATGTTATATATGACAACCAGTTAACTCTTTATTACACAAGCAAGTGAACATTTTTTTCTTGAAAATATTGCATTGATCACCGAACAAATACCCATTGGAATATAACATGAGGACTATTTAAAATCACTTGCTCTCGTTTTTATATCTACACCTACACGCGTGCACAAACACTCGAACATATACATACATGCATATGTATGTATATATATATGTGTATATATACATATATATATATATATATATATATATATATAAGATATCTTAATATTTTATTACTAACGCGCCAACTCATACATCAAGGTGATATGTCTTTCTTGTAGACTACACCTATCTATTGAAAGCTCTTCTGGAATCCTAGTGTCTTCCAGCTCAGAAAAATGAATCCGGTGTGGGTGACACTGTGGTTGGTCGTCATGGTAACCGCGTCTGCTTCGGTCAACAATCGCTTTTGCGAGAGGACGGAGCACACCAGCATAACCGGAACTGTTGTCTTCAGCAAAATGGTAATGTCAGCTTTTGATATGTGGAGTGCGATAATGAGTGTCCAGTAAGGTGATTATCAGTAGGTTGAGCTTTTATTTCAATCGTTACAATATGCCAAACCGCCTTTCCAAGATGAAGAGTCTAGTGCAGTGCAGCAGCATGTGTGCGTACTTTGGGGCTGAGTGCAAGGCGTTCAGCGTCGAGCCGACTGGAAGCGAATACTTGTGCAAGGTCTACAGTGATGTTCAGAGTAAGGTGTCTGTCAGCGGCGTCCACTCGTACTGCCTTCCAAGTGAGTCATTTTCAGTCACTGTCTTTGGACAGATAAATTAAGGCACATGCATATATAAAAACTCACACACATGTGAATGAATAAGTGAATTAACACACACACGCATTTTTAAAAACTAACATGTGCACATTTTAGACAAAAATAACATAAAAGGTTTCAAAGAAATCCTCCATGAGAAGTAACGATTGCACTAAAATCGTTACTTCTCATGGAGGATTTCTTTCAAACCTTTGTTATTTTTGTCTAAAATGTGCACATGTGATCAGCAAAAGTAATATCCAAAATCTTTTCCATTCAGCATTTACGACGACTAGACTAGACTACCTCCTACGACATGGACCACAACTACCACTACAGGTTGGTCAACTACGTCTGGCTTCTACTAAAATATTCTTCTGAAACTAAATTGATGAAATAAGGAATAAGTAAAGGTCAGCCGAGTCGCATTCCATTGTCTTTTAGTTGGTGGCATTAGAGGATAACCAGCAACCAGCCAGTTAATCTTTTAACTTGTTAGAGAGACTGAAAGGTCGTGTGTTAGCTAATCTAACATCCGAAATTCCTTTCATCCCATTACAGCAGTTCCTACAACATCGATTACTGAATCCACAACTACCACTCCAGGTTGGTCAACTACATCCAACTTCAGCTAAACAGTTGCTGATCAGATCTGATATAAAGGGCGAAATGAAAACTGATGTGAAAACATGGATTTCAAATGAGGAATATCTTTCAGTATAAGCAAATGCGGGTCTGGGAAAAGAGGCAAAAGACATAAATGAAAGTCTAAAGATATATATCTAAAAAATTAGGTCGTCTGTTAGATAACCTTTCATCCCGTTACAGCAATTTCTACAACATCGACCACTGCAACCACAACTAACACCAAGGTTGGTGAATTACATCTGATGTTAACAAAAAATCTCACCTGTTCAAATCTGACATGAACAGATCAAGAGAAAAATAGAAAGCAGTGATAACAGGGATTTTACAATATCTTAGAAGAAGACATTAAGAAGCATTTCTGAATGCATATCGACAATATCAAGTAGCTAATGGCATTTATCTTATTCAAATATAGATCCCCTAATCGTAGATGGCTGGATTAGATACCAGGAGATCAGATATTACAAGTCATTTGACAATCAGCTAATCTGGGAGGACGCATCAACCAGCTGTCCAAATGTGAGTACTTTTCCTGGTGCACGGGATGTTGTTTTCACTCATTCCTACAAACTAATATAAAGTACAGATTTGATTTCTTTCTCATATGGTACATTATTTTACGTTGCAATGCCAAAAGTCGAAAGGAAAAGGTAAACAAGCAAAATGATATCTATATATCTTCAATCATACATAGACATGAATATGTAAACGTAGGCATAAGTTCCTTGGATACCGATATATTTTTCTTCTTCGTCCTTTTATCTCTCATAATGTCTTTTTGCTTGAAAAAATATATATATTTATATTACCGCCTTCCTTCAGGGTTCGAGTTTCTTCATACCAGAATCATTAAGTGAATTCAATACCGTCCGCCTAAGCTGAAAGACGAGAGCTTGGTGCAACACTGGATTGGAGCGAGGTATGATGCAGACAGTGCTGGTAAAAGGGTGCCAGGAACTTTGCACTGGATCAACGGTTCAAGTAAGATATTTCTAGTATCTGTGTTTATTATATAGGTAATATAAGAATTCTTCATAGGCTATTAACCCGTAACTGCATTTGGTAGTTCATCAATATGGCAATATTATCACTGATGATTACGGCAGTGTACCATTATCTTCTACTTCATTTAATAATGCAAATTTGATCATGTTACCAGGCATTATGTTCATATACATCCAAGTCAAATAAAAGCTAAGCTATCCTATATATCTTTATAAATATACCTGTATCTATATGTATACCTATATCTATATATTATATATTTACCTATATATTTCTATGTCAATATCTATATCAAATTAAATTATGCATATCTGCTTATCATCCAATGTATTTCTTGTATTAAATTCACCATATATACAAATTTCAGATTTTTATAACTCTATGGTTACAAAAAGTAAAGAATGTCAAATGAAAAGTCTAAAGAATATACAATTGCTATGCAATAATTTCAGTAAACTGCTTGGCCTTATCAAAGCGTAATGATAGACAATAATTACTAACTTTTACTGAGAATTCAAGCTTTATGTCATGAAGATTTTCTTTTTTTTTCGAATATTATACATGTGGTCTGGATTGGTGATTAGTAATATATCTAGCATATCACATCTTTTACACACAGCTGACATGTATGGCATCCCCTGTGAGGGGTTAGTGATAGCAAGTTCTGCGGCTATATGTACAAGGATAATGACGGCATCAAATTTGAAGAGTGCGACGATACGGAAGCGCACTTGTGTCAAATAATCATTCAGTGAAAATATCAGGCAGTCAGGGGGATGAGGCAGAGATATAAAGTGTATAAGGAGAAGAATGCCTGGCAGGCCTCAGTCACGATGCAGTCCAAGTGGCTCAAGGTATAGTATCTACAGTCAATTTGGAAAATAAATCTTGTTACTTAAGCGGCAAGAGTCCTGAATAAAAGACTCTTGCCACCTTACATCTAAAGAGGTAGAACATAAATAACTTAGCAAAAAATAAGTCACAAATACCTTGAATAGTCCTTTGAAAAAACAAATGTCAAAGAAGAGAAAATAACATACACCGCAATTGTTTTCGATTTTAGCGGAAAAGCATAGTACGATCACTTAATCCGCCAAGGTCAAGATGGAATACATAGATCTAATGCAGATGATTAGCTAGTAATGTGCACGAAAGTCAACCTAAACTCCTATAGCATATAAGATATAGCAAAGATAGATAGATTATATATGTGTATACATACATGCTATAGCTAACACATTACCACACACACACACACACACACACACACATATATATATATATATATATATATATATATATATATATATATATATATATATGTGTGTGTGTGTGTGTGTGTGTGTGTGTGTGTGTGTGTGTGTTAATGTGTGTGTATACATATACAGTATATGTATTATATATACACATCACCTATTTTCTGAATTATCCCTTACGCAATATAAACACCTATTTTGGGCACCAAATAGAATACACCGATTACTAGAGACTTATGAAATTCGAGAATTATAGAAAAGGTCTTGCCACACATCAGGAGACTGGTCTAAAATATATATAGTTTGAATTTATCATCCATTTAGGCTCTGAGTCCCACGACCGTGAGGGTTGTCTTAGTCTGTCGTAACTAACAACCCACCACAAAATAGGTGATACAGACACAGGGTTTGAACATTACAGGTTTATTCCATAACGCAGATAGTCTGCCGTTATGGTGCACGATAGATATATTCACTACAGCACAATGGTCACAGCAATAAACAATATCACAACACGTATGAACAGGCGGGGAAATCAGGTGTCAACGGTAGCGTAGTCGATTCCCGGTCTGTCGGTATGTTCCAAACCTCCTGCTTATATGGACGGGGTATGCATCTGCCGTCCCCGAATCTTGTCCCCACGGCGGCTATTCGGGAAGACTGTCTGAAATGTAGTAGGTGTGACTATCGAGTATTTAAGCTCATTTTGAGGGTCTAGGTCTGTGGGCAAAGTTGACCTGACCTGACCTGACCAGGCGATTGCCTCGCTGGCTAGGAGTGCAACCAGTCATATGATTATTGTATTTGATTTATTTGGATACAATATCGCATATAGCATTCTATATAATTCTCACAAAGACGTTATAGTATCAGACAGTACCTATATGTATATATATATATATATATATATATATATATATATATATATATATATATATTCATATATACATATATATTTGAATACACATATATCATATATATGTATATATATGTATATATATATATATATATATATATATATATATATATATACATGCATGTTATATATTCATATTTATATATACATACAATCTTTTATATAAACATACCTACTTATATATATATATATATATATATATATATATATATATATATATATATATATATATATATATATATATATATATATATATATATATGTACATATACAGTCATACATATGTCATTTTTTTATAGTTTTGTTCATGATGATTAAAAGGAAATTTCATTTTCTTATGATATTGAAATTATTCATAATTCCAATAGTTCTTGCACGGACTGAAAATTAGACTAGTTGTTTTATCAGAGCTGGCGTTGCTTTCAAGTAGCTTATGGCATGCTTTTGAAAACTACAAAGTTCTTTAAAATCATCACAATATTCGGTTCAAGAAGTCCCCTGACAAAGAAAGAAACAAAACAGAGATTTCTTCCATGGTGAATTCCTTGCAACGTTGCAACTCAAGCCAGAGGCGACGATAGCATGACAGAACAGAACATGACAGATAGCATGACAGAACAGAACATGAAGTCCAGAAGAAATGGAAGCTCCATCTGCTGCCTTGCTGACGGAAATCATGTTGAAATAATGTACGTTTGTCACGCATTAAAACCACAAAATCATTTAGCATCTACTTATCCTTTACACATAAGAGACATCATCACCAGTGGCGTTTTAAATGAGATGAAACGTTTAAACGGCCATTGTACTAACAGAGGATTCATATATATGTAAGAAAATGTCTCACAGAATATCCATGAAAATTCCATATACATTACTTGACTCAAATAAAACTCCAAAACGGTAACATATAGATTAAATGTCATACATTAACACTGTCATTAACCTCCCTTGACACCAAAGGAAGGAAAAGGAATATGCACACATGCCTGAATTAGACTTGATCATATTTGATCTAATTGACAGAATCAACATCAATGGAAATATATAACACAAACAAGAAAACAGGTCGCTATGTCAAGCAAACACACACATTTGTGTGTGTGTTTGCAATGAAAGAAGCGCAGTCACGGAGACATCTAAGGGGAAAATGCTTCGAGATGTGGGCGACGCGAGGGTGGACGGCCAAGACAGGAGCTGTGGTCGGAAGGAGCATCGCCAATTTGTTTTCTTGAGCTACGGTTTCATCACCTTGGTTGATGTGGCACTTCCTGCTCCAGGAGAGCTACATTCCCACACTATGGAAATGCTATTCCATTTCTCACTCTCGAGGCTCAATTGCACATCAGAGGGGTTTCCAGGTGGGTGACGAATCAACTACCAGGTGGGTTCCCTCTGCTACAAACACATACTCACTCACACAGATTTTTACACACACCATACATGAACATTATAGAATATCGTTACAACCTCCGCCGAATAGACGAGGTACAGAATAATTGCCTTTCCAGGGAGGTGAGCTTAGGTCAAGACCAACGAATGGCTTTGCGCTTTCTGAGTGCTTTCTTGTTTATAGCAGTTTCAAAGGTACATAAATAGATATCATAGTTATTGAGAAGGCTTTTAAAGGATTCTCTTAACGCACCAACTTTAGTCTTTTGAACACTGAATAATGATTTACTCAAGGTTCGACGAAGACATTATGGACAGCCATTACCAGTCCTCCCGAGGCATTTACCCGCGAACTTATGGACTTTCTACTTTATGGAATTTCTACACGAGCTCGTACCCACGCACCCACCGGGAGTGTGCGCGTGCGCGTGGGTGGGTCTGTATAGAAATAGGAAGGTGGGAGGAACAGTGAGGTACAGACCGGGATCCAGTTCTCTCACAGGCTCACACACGAAAGGGAAGTCGAAGACGCGGTCAGCCGGACGTACCTGGAAGCGAGAAAAGGTGATTGTCGAACAGCTCAGTTCTTATTTCTTTTATTTCCTATATATAATCCTTCTAGGGAATGAAAAGGATTCATTTTTGTGCTGAATATAATTGAGAATGGATACAATCCAAACTAAATGAAATTCAGAATGTGAAACGACTTATATTAATTAAGTGATAAAAGCGAGAATAAACTCTACTCTTTTGGCAATGAGATCTACACATACAATTTCTACGTTTACAATATATATTAAAGTAACTTCCTAACACTAAGTATTTGACGTTGAAACATTTTAGTCCTTTATCAAGATTACTATGTAAAGTACCTATGTAGAATGATTCTCCGGGTCAGAACGTTTGTATCAAATACTGGCAAAGACATAATCTAGTACTTTGTTCATAATACTGTGTAACGAGAAGAACATCCGGGTTCTGTTATTCATCAGGCCAAGCGCCTCTTCTTCGGACCACCTAACTTAGCCAGGCAATCACAGGGTCTCCTTTCAGAAAGGCATGTTGCTTTCGTCAGGCATCATCTCTCAGTCACCTTTTCTCCCCTTTTGATATGGGAATTGGTGTACTGGGAAGTTTAAATGGCATTCATATGGTTTGTTGAGAATAATAGCTATCATTCCTTTCCATTAAACCTATTTATTAGCTCTCTGGGGCTGGATACTCAAAACAGCTAACGACGTCGTAAGTCCGCGCATGTCTTAAATCGAACTGCGAGCTCCGAGGGTCATACTCAAAACTTTTAACCGTCCCTGCGTGACGTCACAGCACCTCGTAACTTAAGGGTGGTCCCGAGCACTCGTACCGGTGTGAACCGGAAACAAGTCGTGCTAGTTCCGACTTGTGCAAACGAGATTTGTATAGATTATGATTTACTGACTGTCCCAGACACAGTATAAGGCGTCATATCAATTTATATTGTATCTGTGTATCACAAATACTTCCATTCTCCCTAGCCACTTGATAAAAAGAAGATAACAAGCAATTATAGAATGCACTCGTCGTTTACCCAGTGGAGGTGACGACAATACATATTGAATACACAATAGAGTTCTGGGAAATGAAGGTGTCTTGTCATAGACAAAGGTGTATATATACATACATATATGTATATGTATATGACGAAGGTGTACACACACACACACACACACACACATATATATTTATATATATATATATATATATATATATATATATATATATATATATATATATATGTGTGTGTATGTATTTATCATATACAAACAAACGTACATATACATTTATATATACATGTATATATATATTCATATATATACACTCATAGATATATATCTGTATCTCTGTCTTTTTATCCATACAAATATCCATCTATCTGTTTTTATAATTATCTATATCTCACTCTCGCTCTCTTTCCCACTCCCTCTCTCTTTCGCTCGCTCCTCCCCTTAATGATCGTTGCCTCCAATTGGTAGTTACGTCTAAAGGGCTGACTGTTGATTGGTCAATTCGAAATGGTCCTGCCATCTGAGGGTATCCCATCGAACTACGGTTATGAGGTTTTCTCTCGGTTACGATATTTTATTTTTTTCTCTGAGTATGGGAGATTTGCGACCTCGTAGGGACATCGTATCTTACGCGAGCGTAACCCGCTGCGACGCACAGTGGTCCAAAACACCCAAAATTCTGGCCAAAGATAATTTCTTAGCAACGGAAATTTGCGTTTCCTAAATGAAAAGCTACAACTATTAGGTCATCACAGTGTGCACATTAAGTGAAATCCATAATTTATAGATGAATAACAGCCCATTTAAATCACAGAGTAAAATAATGAAATCCTAGTTTTCTAGTTATTCTACTTGAAATTAACTCGAAAATTTATGTGATGATACATTACCATATTTACTTGTTAGAAATAATAAGAATCCCCTCGAAACATATCTTAATGTAATTTTATAGATAATTTTCTTAAATTGCATGTACACAACGAATCGGATCGAATCGGCTACTGAGATAATTGGAAAGGAACTGATAAAATCCTTCAGGTATGTCAAAAGAACAATCTCAGAACTACCATTATGAATCAGCCAATAATGGCAGCTTGAACTTTTTTTCTACGCTGTTTTATTCATTTTATTTCCTTTAATTAGTGAATGTTATGTATGACAACCAGTTAACTCTTTATTACACGAGCAAGAGAATATCTTTTTATTGAAAATATTGCATTGATCACCGAACAAAGACCCATTGCAATGTAACATAACTTTTTAAAATCACTTGCTTTCGTTTTTCTATCTACACCTTCACGCGTGCACAAACACTTGAACATATACATACATGCATATGTATGTATTTATATATATGTATATATGTATATATACATATATATGTATATATATGTATATATATAAGATGTCTTAATATTGTACTACTAAAGCGCCAACTCATACATCAAGGTGATAAGTCTTTCCTGTAGACTACACCTATCTATTGAAAGCTCTTCTGGAAACCTGGTGTCTTCCAGCTCAGAAAGATGAATCCGGTGTGGGTGACACTGTGGTTGGTCGTCATGGTAACCGCGTCTGCTTCGGTCAACAATCGCTTTTGCGAGAGGACGGAGCACACCAGCATAACCGGAACTGTTGTCTTCAGCAAAATGGTAATTTCAGCTTTTGATGTGTGGAGTGCGATAATGAGTGTCCAGTAAGGTGATTATCAGTAGGTTGAGCTTTTATTTCAATCGTTACAATATGCCAAACCGCCATTCCAAGATGAGGAGCCTAGTGCAGTGCAGCAGCATGTGTGCGTACTTCGGGGCTGAGTGCAAGGCGTTCAGCGTCGAGCCGACTGGAAGCGAATACTTGTGCAAGGTCTACAGTGATGTTCAGAGGATGGTGTCTGTCAGCGGCGTCCACTCGTACTGCCTTCCACGTGAGTCATTACCAGTCACTGTCTTGAACATGCGGACATCAAGGCACACACGTACACAAACTCATGCATATGTGAATGAGTAAATGAATTAACACACACATACACACGCATGTTTTAAAACACATTTTAGACAAAAATAACATTAAAGGTTTGGAAGAAACCCTTCATGAGAAGTAACGATTTTAGTGCTATTAGTAATCAGCAAAAGTCATATCCAAAATCTCTTCCATTCAGCATTTACGACGACTAGACTACCTCCTACGACATGGTCCACAACTACCACGACAGGTTGGTGAACTACGTCTGGCTTCTACTAAAATATTCTTCTGAAACTAAATTGATGAAATAAGGAATAAGTAAAGGTCAGCCGAGTCGCATTCCATTGTCTTTTAGTTGGTGGCATTAGAGGCTAACCAGCAATCAGCCAGTTAATCTTTTGTGTGTATCTTTTAAAAGTCTTGGCCGCAGCCTGTTAGAGAGACTGAAAGGTCGACTGTCAGCTAACCTAACATCCGAAATTCCTTTCATCCCATTACAGGAGTTCCTACAACATCGATTACTGAATCCACAACTACCACTCCAGGTTGATCAACTACATCCAACTTCAGCTAAACAGTTACTGATCAAATCTGATATAAAGGGTGAAATGAGGAATATCTTTCAATGTAAACAAATGAGGGTCTGGGAACAGAAATTTAAGATATATTAAAAGTTTAAAGATGGATACCTGAGGCCGTAGGCGGTCTGTCAGCTAAGCTAACATTCGAAATTAATTTCATCTCATTACAGCAATTTCTACAACAACGACCACAGCAACCACAACTACCACTCCAGGTTGGTGAATTACATCTGATTTTAACAAAAAATCTCAACTGTTCAAAGTGGGCGAAATGAAACAAAAAAATGATGTGAAAACATGGATTTCAAATGAGGAATATCTTTTAGTATAAGCAAATGCGGGTCTGGGAACAGAGGCAAAAGACATAAATGAAAGTGTAAAGATACATATCTGAAACAGTAGGTCGTCTGTTAGATAACCTTTCATCCCATTACAGCAATTTCTACAACATCGACTACAGCAACCACAACCACAACTACCACTCAAGGTTGGTGAATTACACCTGGTTTTAACAAAAAATCTCAACTGTTCAAATCTGACATGAACAGACCAACAGAAAAATAGAAAGCAGTGATAACAGGGATTTTACAGATGAACTTTTTAAGAAGCATTTCTGAATGCATATCGACAATATCAAGTAGCTAATGGCATTTCTTTTATTCAAACATAGATCCCCTAATCTTAGATGGCTGGATTAGATACCAGGAGATCAGATATTACAAGTCATTTGTGGAGAAGCAAACCTGGAATGACTCATCAAACAGCTGTCCAAATGTGAGTAAATTTGTCGCTGCACAGGATGCTCTATTCATTAAAAAAAAATACACTCTCTATGAATTATGAAAAATTCATGCATAAAATTCATGCATGTATATGCATAAGGACACTTTCATTAATATGAATATATTTTTTCTTGTTTGCTCTTTTGGGTATGCTAATTTCTTTCTGTGATAAAAAAAAAAAAAAAACTTTTTTCAGAGTTCGAGTTTCTTCGTACCAGACTCATTAAGTGAATTCAATATCGTTCGTCTATCGTTGAAAACCGATGGCTTCGGTGATAAACACTGGATTGGAGCGAGGTATGATGCAGACGTTATCGGTGAAATGGTGCCAGACACTTTGCACTGGATCAACGGATCAAGTAAGATACTTTTATTATCTGT
>BOPN01002575.1:65000-70000 GCA_017312705.2 Penaeus japonicus
ATGACATGATGATAATAATGATTATGAAAAAAAATGATAACAACGATAATAGAAATAATGATTACAGTCGTAGCAATGGTACTGATTAAGATTATTACCATCGTTATCATCATCCCTACCATAACAACCATTATTATAATTACCACTAATACCATCACCATTACCATTAATTTTATTTTGTCTATCATCTCTGGCGACGCGAGTCACATTAAATGACTGAGGGACCCCTGGAAATCTTCTCCGTTTTCTTTACTCGAGAACTTCCTAGTCGTTACAGGGGTGTCTTCGGAAGAAAGGCAGTCTTCACGCTAATACAATTGTCCAACATTCTAGACACACACAAACACACACACACACACCCTCACAATCACAATTACAATCACAATAGGGACAGCGATCTTCTCCCTTTTTTCTTCCACAGTTTTTGCGTATTTTCTTTTCGAATCCCTGGCATTTTTTTATTTTATTATATATATATATATATATATATATATATATATATATATATATATATATATATATATATATATATATATATATATTTTCATATTCTGTCGTTCAATTCTATATCAGGAATTCTAGATTCGATTCTTTATCGTATATGTTATCACTTTATTGTCTTTATTATTATCATTATCATTGTTACTATTACTGTTGTCATCATTATTATTATTACTACTGCTATTATTATCATTATCATTGTTACTGCTACTATTATTATCGTTATTGCTGTTACTACTACTATCATCATTATTCTTGTTACTGTTACTATCATTATCATTGTTACTACTACTATTATCATTATTACTATCATTATCATCATTGTTGTTACTACTAATATCATTATCATTGTTACTGTTACTATTATCATCATTATTATTGTTACTACTACTATCATTATCATTATTATTGTTACTACTACGATTATTATCATTATTATTATTATTACTATTACTCTCATCGGCAAGAACATCCTCCAAGAAAAGTCCAGAGAACCTATCTATCATATATATATGCATATATATATATATATATATATATATATATATATATATATATATTATATATATATATATATATTGTCTGTTGAACTTATATCATATTCATTATATGTTACAATTGTTGAAACAGAATTCGACTTTCCTTTGTGACTCATTTGACCGATGGCTATGACTCCTCCCATTCAAAGTAAACGAAAAAAAAAAAAAAAAAAAAAAAACACGAACAATGAACACGTATTCAAGCCAACAACCTTGGAACGACAATACTACTGGCGTGGCGTCGCGCGGGGTCGCACTCTCAGTAAATAAAGAAGTGGAAAAAACCCATCCTACATTTTTTTTTTTTTTTTTTTTCGACCAGGGGAGCACCCACTTCGGCTAAAAAGTAGGCGGGGGTGCATTGCAGGATATAAGCAATTATAACGTAACCGCAGTTAGGTGTGTAGTAAATAAAGACGGACGGGTTCAGCAGGATGTAGGTGGTGGGACTACCCCAAGGAGAAGCTCTGAGTCCTTTCTTGTTTGTAATGGCGGTGGATACGTTGATAGAAGAACTCAGGCAGGAGTCTCCGTGGATTATGATATTTACATTATATTATATAAATTATATTATATTATATATTATATAATATATTATATATTATATTATATAAATATAGATAAATTTAGGGATCTGTAGTAAGGGTAGAGAGTCCTGAGAGGTGGATGTCTGCAATGGAGAGAAGGGGAAACGATGTAATTTCGGTGTAATTGCGATGGTTTAAGTATGTGCAGAGGAGTGAAGTAGGTATATTAGAAGAGGAAGGCTGAAGAGTTTTATGGTTGTGATGAGGAGAGACATGTAGATGTTTGGTTTGACAGAAGAAGATGCAGAGAGAAAGGCAACTTGGAGACGGATGATCTGATGTTCCAACTCCTAATGAGAATAGGCGAAAGAAGAAAGAAAACACCTTGCTAAGTTTATCATTTTTATTCATTTATTTATTATTATTTATTTATTCATTTTGCTTTACACACCTTAGTGCCTTCGCTTTCTTTATTAGAAACATAAGGATAATCACTAGGTACTGGTTTGTGAGAGGAGAGTTCTAATCCCAATCATTTTATTTTTAATCTATTTATTTTTTTTTTTCTCTTAAGTACCTTTAATAGATTACGCTTCACCCTCTGATATATTAGAAATGTACATTGTCTTGGGAACATCCAGTTATATCTATATCAAATTAGGTAATCAGTGTACAAGTGAGTGGATAGGTTCTTTCAAAGCAAATAGTAACGTTATTCCTCTTTTGATTGTTTTACACCATCGTCATTTTTCGTTCTCAAATTGTGTACTTTCCCAGTGATAACTACAACAAATTCAAATTCTTTGTGCAGTACGACAATGTCAAATAAGCATTCCTGGAAATCCGGTCGGCGGCCAGTTAAATGAAAAATTACCGGATATGACGAGATAACGGAGAAAATACAGAGAGCATTAACATCCCTAATCCACATTAATTGCCATATTAATTACTTTATTAATTGCCATATTAATTCGGCAAGAGCGAACGTGGTGCTGCTGCGTCGGTAATTTTGTTACAAATTGATAAGTACATGTAGTATATTTTGTATTTTTAATAGTGTAAGATTTTCATGGCGACTTTTTAAATGATGGTATCTGGCAACTCTACTGCGATACATATTTTCCAGTAAAACTTACAATTTTGTCATGAAAAAAGTGTGAAGGAAATTATTTGAAACTCATTTTCTAAGAATATATTTTAATTCATTTCTTATATCACTCAAAGTGGATGACATGAAAACAGATATTTCGAAATGGTCGGTTTAATGATATGCACGGAATCTAACGTGGTCACAGAAGATACATACTGTATAAAAATGCACAGAAATAGAGTTTGGGAACCTCGTTCTTCTGTAGGAAGACAGACATCTTGGAAGCTTAAATGTCTTGACAAAGAGATCTGTAAAAGTTGCTTGAAATCACTCTGGTTTGCTTTGCAACTTTTAAGCGAAAATCACTCTGTGATATAGTTGCTATTTTCAGACAGACAAAAGATAACGTGATACATTAATGACCTTCGATGACTTCGCCTTTTTTTCTTTTTTTTTATCCTTTATCCATTATTCATTGTCCTTAATCTGCCTTGATATATCTTCTTCTTTTTCTTTCTTGCCTTGATATATATCTTTGATAATTCTATAATCGGGCGATTGAGCATGAGCATCCTCATGACATTTTGATTTCAGTGTCGATCCGTTCACCTCCTGAACAATCAGTTCCAGGTGATGAATATAATTATTAGTTAAACTGCTAACCGTTTATTTGAAACCATACGTCGCGGATTATTATTAAAAGAAAAAACGTAAAAAAAAAGAAAGAAAGAAAGAAAAAAAGGAAAAAAACGGTCGACTATCAGAGACCATTTTCTTTAATGTGCCTAATCTTATCTATATCTATTCATGTACTTTTTTCTTTAATTTCTCACGGCGATATGTGGTGAGGCTAAAACAAGAGAGGAAACTAACTCTGAAGGATCTGTTATATACTGTTTGTTTACATTCAGGAGTATTTTTTAATGTATACTCACTTCGGATGTTTTTTGAGTGGAATGTACATTCTTATCGTTCCTGTGTTTTATGTTTGTTATATAAGTTTCTGTTATCAACAGTTAATGAGGCCGAAGAGTATTTGATTGTTAATGAACAATTTCTAAAACCATATTCGTATTATTATAATTGTATGTATAACCACATTCTGTTCTCCGCCTTTAACAAAGAACCCAGACTTTTAAGCCCATATAACATACTTTTCCATAGGCTGCTTTCACCATCTGTATAGATATAGATTAAGGAGTTAATAATTCCGTCGTTGTGATAAGAGAGACAACACAGTAGCAACGCCATCATTGCAATGCAACTCACAGTCGTTCGTTTCCGCAACCCGCTGGTATAATATAGCTCGGTGCTATGTTGTTACCCGTTGACATACTCTTAGCCGTTGGCATACTGTTGCCTGTCTATATACTGACACCCGTTGACATACCGTTGTCCGTTGGCATACTGTTGCCCATTTATATACTGACACCCGTTGACATACCGTTGTCCGTTGGCATACTGTTGCCCGTCTATATACTGAGACCCGTTGACATACCGTTGTCCGTTGGCATACTGTTGCCCGTTTATATACTGACACCCGTTGACATACCGTTTCCCGTTGGCATACTGTTGCCCGTTTATATACTGATACCCGTTGGCATACCGTTACCCGTTGGCATACTGTTGCCCATTTATATACTGACACCCGTTGACACACCGGCACCCGTTGGCATACTGTTGCCCGTTTATATACTGACACCCGTTGACATACCGGTACCCGTTCGCATACTGTTGCCCGTTTATATACTGACACCCGTTGACATACCGTTTCCCGTTGGCATACTGTTACCCATTTATATACTGACACCCGTTGACATACCGTTACCCGTTGACATACTGTTGCCCGTTAAGTTAGTGCGACACCGGCATTCCACTGTACCCTGCAGGCGTAAATGGCACGCGTTTTGTGAGAAGAGCCTTTTTAATGGTCCATGGACTAGTTAATAACTTTGACTATTTGCTGGAACGAGATCTTAAGTCTTAACTTGTACATGTTTTATCATGTAATTCTATCTAATGACAAATCATAAAACGTTTCCTGCAGTAAAGTTGCATTTGACTACAGGACTGCAAAAATGTATGATTAAATATATATCATACATATGCACATTTATGCTTATATATATATATATATATATATATACATATATGTATATATGTACATATATATATGTATTCATATCTATATATATAAAATAAATATATACATATGCATGCATACACACATGCCTGCATGCATATCTGTATTGCTCGTACTACAAATTGTCACTCTTTCCGAAATAATTTATAGAACTGCAGAATAACCATGAACCATGTGTACCTAATACAGCAGTGTATTAT
>BOPN01002575.1:75000-77500 GCA_017312705.2 Penaeus japonicus
GACCAAAGTGACCATGAGATTTCACCAACAGTCTTTTAATAACTTTTTTTTCGGATAACCTTCATTCCCCTTCATCTGACGACAAAAAAAAAAAAAAAAAAAAAAAAAAAAAAAAAAAAAAAAAAAAAAAAAAAAAAAAAAAAAAAAAACTTGTAGTCCATTCCTTCCTTTATTAGCTAAACGAAATAAGAGTAATCATAATAATCACGATTAACGGAGCAGGATAACATTAATGACACAAATAAGGGTGATAATGAACAATAAAGATAATGGTGGTTCTTATACACGAATTTACAGGAATATATGTTTCCATTGTGTATTCCGATCTAGGCACCCCTTAGCAAGATCAATAAGTATAATGTTAACTAGATGTTCAATGTATCTCAGAGACACATAAGAGTCCAAAGCAATTTATAGGATGCAATAAAATAAATAGATGATGATAATAATTAATATTTGTAAGGCATATATCTGGAAACCTTCAAAATTTGAGAGAGCGAGAGATTGGAGAAAGCGAGAGAGAGAGAGAGAGAGAGAGAGCGAGAGAGAGAGAGAGAGATTGGAGAGAGCGAGAATGAGAGATTAGAGAGAGCGAGAGAGCGAAAGACTGGAGAACGAGAGAGCAAGAGAGAGAGAGAGAGAGAGAGAGAGACGGAAAGGTGATAGAGAAGGAAAGGGAAAGTGTGTTTGTGTGTGTGTGTAGAGAGATTGGAGAGAGCGAGAATGAGAGATTAGAGAGCAGAGAGCGAAAGACTGGAGAGAGCGAGAGAGCAAGAGAGAGAGAGAGAGAGAGAGAGAGAGAGAGAGAGAGAGAGAGAGAGAGAGAGAGAGAGAGAGAGAGAGAGAGAGAGAGAGAGAGAGAGAGAGAGAGAGAGAGAGAGAGAGAGAGAGAGAGAGAGAGAGAGAGAGAGAGAGAGAGAGAGAGAGAGAGAGAGAGAGAGAGATTGGAGAGAGCGAGAATGAGAGATTACAGCGAGCGAGAGAGAGAGAGAGAGAGAGAGAGAGAGAGAGAGAGAGGGGGGGGGGAGATGAAGCGAAAGAGAATGAGTCATTATTGTAAAACTCTATCCATTGTTTTCGTTGAATTTGGGTGTGTCAGTGGTATAAAATAATTTATATATTTTATTTCCATTATGGTCCGAAAAACAATATTTGTATCGTTAAATGCTGCAAACAATTTAAGGTTTAAAATATACATATAACTATACTCCCTAAATACTAAATCTTACGATTTCTCTTTATCTCTTGTTTGGTATCCATAGCAACGCATTTGTGTTCATCCACAAATACTCACAAAGAAATTGATACAAATATATATTCCCATGTAGAGAAACAAACATATTCAAGCCAGCACATGTACACAAACCTAAAAAAAATATATATATCTAAAAAAATGTACACTTAAACACAATATTAAGCAAGACCTTACACGTATACCTCTATATTGCCTCACGTGTCAGAAATTCATGCCAGCAAACGTTTTTGGTCAATATAAGTCGAATTCCCTGTCACTTCCTCAGTCACACTACCACCCGTGCTTCTCTCTGTGTCCATGGGCGTTTCCTCGGAGGTTTAAATAGTGTGAAGACCTGAAATAAAAGGAGAAAAAGGTGAAATAATCGTTAACTGGAGGCTCTCGTACGTACCGAAGGAGGAAAGAGGGCGAAGTGACGCGAATTCGATTTTGAATTTTTGAATTAACGCTTCTTCTGTCTTATTAACGGTGGGTTTTTATTGTCTTTGAGTGTTGTTATTTGGTGGTTCTTCTGTGTCTCTGGACTTTAAGAATGATTTAGAGGATGGGAGGAGTGGATTTGCTTCGTGGAGGAGGTGGAATTATTGTGATAGCTTTTAATTTCTCTGATCTTATGACCTCATTTCTTGTGGTATAACTGAATATACTTTTTTATATGGTCAATAAGCACTATTTTGTTATAAAGTAATGTTCAGAGACACAGAAATCGGTATTATTTCAATATTAACTGTCTGCCACATCAGTGATGCAACCATTTTAATGGTTATAGATGAGATAGATTAAGGTGCTACATAATTCATTTTTTGTACTGTTGAATTGTATAAATCCCCATTAATATTATGTATAACAACTGCAAACCATGGTTTCTGAGGTTAAAATCATGTTGTATTTTATCCTGATTTATACAACAGCTTTTTTATTTCCATCATAAAATGTTAATGGAATGCAACGGAATAGGATTGATGATATGACTGCTGGTTATGAAAGCGTGATAAACATTTTTGGTATCAGAGGGAAAGCTCTAGAGACCAAACTTTATTGTTATAGAATATTGGGGCAACTGAATTCATTTTGTACTTATTATACAATTAGTATATCGCATTCTGCGGTTTTGATATTTGATTAACTATGTCTATACAGTATTATATTTCTGTCTGCAGTTCATTATCGCATTCTTATTCACAATCTAGATAACTATTTTGAAAACACCTGTGCGCCTGCACTTTGTTCCAAGCAGTGAGGCCT
>BOPN01002575.1:92814-97814 GCA_017312705.2 Penaeus japonicus
ATATATATATATATGTATACATATATATACATATATATAATATGTATATATAATATCAATATGTATGTATATATACATATATATAATATATATATAATATCTATCTATATTTATATATATACATATATAATATATGTATATATATACACATATATATACATATATATAATATATATATATAATATCAATATATATATATATACATATATATAATATATATGTAATATCTATCTATATTTATATATATACATATATAATATATATATATATATATGTATATATGTATATATATATATATATATGCATATATACTATAAAGTCTATGTAGTATGTAGCGTCAATGAAAAAAAAATGCCTCTTGCAAGTGAGTTTTAAAACATATACCGCAAGAAACAAACTCAAAATATCATAGTATTCTAAATATAAAAGTATCAAATTTTCCTTGACAATCATCAATAATATGTAATTCATCAATTCATCAACATAAACCTGCCTCACCAGATATTTTTATATCTCTAAACACTCATAAGAATATTAACTGCTTTTGTTTACATCAACGTGATTCCCTTCAATATTCTCTAAATGCAAAAGCACGACCATTTAAGATAAATCTGAGATTGTCTTATTGTCTTCAAGTGTTAAACTGTGCTTCGGTAATTGTTGTTATTATAAAAATTGGTTCTGATTATCCGTATCATTGAAGTTATTGTTATTACTTAGATTTTCGTATCTATTCACTTAGGACACGAATTTCGAAGATTATAAATGAAATGTGTCAGAAAAGGATAAAGGATATGAGATAAAAAATGAATCTTTTTATATTTATTCGCCCAATATGAGATAGATTGTAATGACACGTTTTATTATGAAAATATATTCACAAAGGTATATTCATAAATGTATGCCTTTGTAGAGACTGTATGTATGTTAGATGTATCTATGTGTAAATGTGTGTGTGTGTGTGTGTGTGTGTGTATGTACATATATATATATATATATATATATATATATATATATATATATATATATATATATACTTATATATATACTTATATATATACATATACATATTAACTTATATACATATATATATATATATACTTATATATATACATATACATATTAACATATATATATATATATATACATATGTATGTATGTATGTTTTTTTCATATATTTTTGTTTATTAAAGTATGCATGATTAACAATTCAAAGAAATGCATGAAGTACTCGTATATGTCACTAAAACCCCCCAAGTTATCCAAATGCCTTTATACCTCCGAGCAAAACTCTTTCGTCCTTCTAGTTCAAGCCAAAGAGAAAGCGGAATCTCCAATCGTAAAATATACATCATCACAGATACATGTTACTAAACTTTGCCGTTAACGAGACACCTTAGAATATAATAAGCTAAGTCTACCCCTCTATCACTAGTTCTTTGATAACCGTCTGTTTTTTAGCGCCCCTAAGGTTCTAGATTGCCGTTTGAGCCAGTGCTGGTAGAGGCGGGCGTTGCGCGAGGTTGGGACACGCCTTCCCGAAGACAACCTCCGAGGCGGGATTCTGACTCCGTTTGCCTGCGATTCTGGCGCGGAATCGTCTTCTTTTGTTTTCCTTTGCCCTGGCAACTTTAGGGAAGGGCGGAGCTTCATCGTGAGGGCTGATGGTCTTCGTTTGCCGAAAAGAAGAGAGTTTCTTCTGGATGACAAGTTCCTGGCTCGCTCGACCGGTTTGCGGACGAGAGTTTGAGCCGTGGAGCCGAGTGTTAGCTGGTGATGTGTCGGTTTTCTCTGGGGTGGCAGAGGTGTGGTCAAAACCACCTCTGTATCGTCCTGATTGGAAGGTTCTTCCTTGGCGTCCGAGGGCCTGGGGGCGACAGCCTTATCTTTCTGAAGTACAGATATCGCGACGTATTCTGGCCTCGTGTCTCCATGTGGGATGATGGGGATTGTATTTGCGTTGCTTGTATTAGAAGGAACCTGTGCCTCGTTGCTGGCTTCTTCTATTGAAGGGACAATACTCATGTCTAAGTTCTTCGGCAGCATTTCCATATAAAGTGCTTTCTCAGAGGGCGATGGAGGTGGCAAAATGTTAATAACATTTCCCTCTTGGTTGTCGTCTGAACCGTTTGCCGATGGCGGTGATGGTCCCTCCTCTTCTTCTTCTTCTCCTTCTTCTTCTTCTTCTTCAACTGGAGGCGCTTGTGGCGTAAGAATATTCTCAGTATCACTCATGCTCATAGATGATACAGCTTCTTTTTCAGTTTCCACTTCATCATTAGGAATCTGGTTATCGACGGATACCTCCTCAGCATCCTCAGGGATGGGAGTGGTAACATCCTGAAGGGACTCCTCCGAAAGTCCCCCACTCTCGGCCTCAAGCATAGAATCGTCTTCCAAAGCTAGAGAGTCTTCGGTGATTGGCGTTGCATCAATGTCCGAGAGTGAGTCTGGCCTTTCTGTCGTCCCATCGCTTGCACTGTCGTTGGAAACTTCTTCCTTTGGCGTGACGGTGGTGGAGAGTTGTTCTTTGACCGAATCAGAGGCAGCGGGTTCTTCGCTGTCTTGATCAGCAGTTACAGATTCTACGTCCGGTCTGTCAGTAACGACGGTCTCCTCGACGGGTGCCTTGGTACTGGAATCTTCGTCTTCAGGTTCAATGGTGACAAATTCCTCTTCTTCTGGTCTAACCGTAGTCAGAAATTCTCCCTCGGGTTCAGTGGAAACGTTCACCTCTTCTTCTGTTGCAATAGTGCCAAATGTCTCTTCCTCTGGGTTACTTGTGACCAAAATATCTTCTTCCTCAGATTCACTAGTAATCAAAGATTCCTCATCGGGTTCACTCGTAACCGGAAATTCTTCTTCTGGGGAACTAGTGGTAAATAACTCTTCCTCTGGTTTGCTCGTAACTGAAAATTCATTTGGATTGACTGTAGTTAGAGTGTCTTCTTCGGGTTTCTTTGTATCTGACAATTCTGTTTCTGGTTCACTGTTGTCAAAAGACTCTTCTTCGGGTTTGCTTGTAACGAGAGCCCCTTCCTCATAATCACTAGTAATCGAAGGTTCTTCAGAGCTACTAATAACAAAAGAACCCTCTACAGGTTTGCTTGTAACCATATGCTCTTCTTCAGGGATACTAGTAACTAAAGATCCTTCTACTGGTTCGTTTGTAACGAAAATTTCATCTTCTGGTTCGCTGGTGACGAAAATTTCCTCTTCTGGTTCGCTGGTGACGAAAATTTCTTCTGGTTCATCGGTGACAAAAACTTCCTCTTCTGGTTCGCTGGTGACAAAAACTTCCTCTTCTGCACTCAAATCTTCTTCATCAGAATCACCATCGTCCATATTTTCTTCTTCGGGTTTACTTGTAACCAAAGCTTCTTTCTCTTGTTCATTGAATACAAGTGGATTTTCTGTAGTTACTAAAGATTCTTCCATAGGTTTGCTCGTAACTAGAATATCTTCCTCGGTTCCACTGGTGGTGAATGATTCCTCTTCAGGTATACTTGTGGTTAATGATTCTTCCACGGGTTCATCCGTACCTGAAGCTAATGTTTCAGGTTGGTTAGTGATCACTGAGTCTTCCTCTGGTTTACTGGTAACCAAACTGACTTCTTCATTTTCATTTAAGGTGAAAGACCCTTCCTCGGGATCAACAGTCACCAAGGTATCTTCTTCAGGTTTCATGGTGACTAAAGCACCATCCTCATCGATAGAGGTAGTGACTGCAAACTCTTCTTCTTCGGGAGTGCTGATCACATCAACCTCAGCATCGAGTATTTCAGGTGTTGTGTTAATTGTGGTAACAGATGTGTCCTCATCATCTACGTCCGCAGATTCACCGGTGGATACGTTGCTATTCATTGCTTCATTATTAAACTGGTCTAATTCAGGCGCCAGAGTCTCCAGTTCCGGTAAACTAGTTACCAAACTATCTACATTAGTGCTGGCATCTGTGGACAATTCAGATGGCGTTGTTGTAGTAAGGCCTTCATCATCTTGCATCGTCGTCAAAGGCGTTCCCTGAGACGATGCATCAGTAAGAGGTGCTTCTTCTACCGGCGGGGCAGTAACGGGGACCACTTCTGGCGCGACGTCCTGGGAAGATTCGACGTCCAAATCACCTGCAACAAGAGGCTGTTCCACGGAGATCTCAGTGGTTGGTCGGAGTACATGGGACGGTGGTTTAGAAGCGGGTTCGCCGGGCACGACGCTAACAGGGCGTTGAGTAGTGAGTAGAACGGCAGGGGGCGTCGTGCTGACTGGAACGGCGGTTGTTGTACGCGGTGGAAAGATTTCCCCTCCTGGTGCATGAGGCCTCAGGAAGGCGTTTAATTCCTCACGGCTATCGAAGTATCTGAAAGTTTAAAGTTTACATATAATTCCTTGCAAAAGGATAATGTAATGGTATAACATAGTGATGATAATAAAGGTTACCATTACCAAATATCATTACACAACTGTATCCCCTATTCCATTGTAATAACCAGAACCCAATTTACCATAATGGCCATCCATATGACATATAATTCCTGATGCGGAAATGCCTGACACTGACCTTAGCAGAGGCCGGTAACCGCGATGGTCGGCCGTATATGTAACATATAATATCCGACCATCTGAGAACTGGACGAAATAGCTGCCGCTCTGATCCGTCTCGCCGTACATGGCCTGGTGGCCGAACACCTGCTCTGACTTCTTATTCTTTACCGCGTATCTGAAACTGCCAAGTTGTTTGGATATTCCCTTCTTTCTGTCTCCAAACGCCTGGGAATGAGAAATCACAAGTTTATCAATTAATGGATGGAAAAATCTGGGGATAAAAAAAATCTGATTTACGTATCTAATAACGTATCGGTATGGTATATCCTTAAATATATAACAGAGGGAAATGTAATATTTCTTGTAAATCTGGTTGAATTATATAGAATCATTACCTGGCATTTTGATGCGTTCGTACAAATACACTTAGCCATTTCCTACAATAAGTTACGCTAACA
>BOPN01002575.1:115314-117814 GCA_017312705.2 Penaeus japonicus
ATGAAAGGAATATCCCTGGTCTGGTCACACTGCACGTCGGAAGGTTAGAAGAATTTGTCTTGGTCTGGCCACACTGCAGAAACAAGGAGGAACAGCTGATGGTGTAAATACAACCGCATAACAGGATGAAACAGAAGAATCGGTTAAACTACGATGATGATGATGTTAATTGCAAGGTCGCGGTTACACTTTGCAAATTGAGAGAACGTTTTGGCGATGTTGTTAGTAAGCTGGAATGTCAATAGGGTAGTCCTATTGAGAATTCTCACTTCAACGTTGATCTATAATCAGCAACATTGATAAAAATACGTGTATACCCCTTGGTTATATGTTGCCACTATGAGCGCCATGGAGGTAGAATTAATATTTCATCTTTGATAACCCCCTCAAGCCATTATAAACAATTATAAGAAGAGACTGACAAACCACCACAACACACAACAGAAACCTTGAAAATCACACAATGCGGAGAGAAGGAGAGAGAGGGGGGAGGGGGGGAGGGGGGGCTGAGGGGACGGGAGGGGGGAGGGGGGGGGCTGAGGGGACGGGGAGGGGGAGGGGGTGGGGCTGAGAGAGGTAACGAGAGAGAGAGAGAGAGAGAGAGAGAGAGAGAGAGAGAGAGAGAGAGAGAGAGAGAGAGAGAAAGAAAGAGAAAGAGAGAGAAAGAAAAATAGAGAGAGAGAGAAAGAGAAAGACAGAGAGAGAGACAGAGACAGAGAGAGAGATAGAGATAAAAAATAGCTAGCTAGCTAGATAGATAGATAGAGAGAGAGACTGAGAGAAAGATGGATAGATAGCTAGATTAATAGATAAAGAGATAGATAGATAGAGAGATTGAGAGAAAGATGGATAGATAGCTAAATTGATAGATAAAGAGATAGATAGATAGAGAGAGAAAGCCAGTATATAATTTACGACTGTAACTCAGCAAATACCGTGCCTGTGTTTCTGTTCTTTTTTCCCGCAAGAATTCATTGGTCATAAAGTATATGTTCCACATCGCCCCGGCTCGAACAAGATGGTCCGAGTTAGTATACTTGTAAACGTATACTAACTCGCATTTACACCGTCGTAACTGTGGGAAAATACTATTGCGTGTGTGATACAGATCCTATATTGCGTGGGCATTGCTAGAAGATCAAATGCACTTTCAATAATTAAAAGTTTTGAAATGAAATAGAAATGTATGAAAAATCCCTTTCTGTAATTAAACTAATATTCACCATTTGGATATACTGAATATATCACAGATATTTTAGAAAACCGGGATTTACAGCAAGATTCTGATTTACTCCCTGAGGGTGTATTTAATAGTCATATCAATTATGGAACGTATCTACAATTACTCCATTTAGTCTGCGATATTTGTTATCATTTATAATCAGTAAGTTATCATATATAGATACTCATCCATACCATAACGGCAATTTACGTTCTAGTCAGATACACCAAAGAGCAAAAGCCTAATCGTTATTCTGCTTGACGGCAAATGAAACCGACTTTTCCTCCCAAAATAGTGAGGAAACTTACACAGCGTCCAATATTGAAGTTGCCGCCTCTCATGAGCCCTGAGTTTGCACAGTAGCTGCCTCCTCCTGGCTAAACTTTGCTTGCTAAACTTCAAAATCATATAGAATGTCTTTTATCATAAAAATATACATATATCTACATCTATCTATCTATATCTATCTATCCATCTGTCTATCTTTCTATCTAACAATCCATATATCTACACAGTGTGTGTGTGTGTGTATGTATACATACATACATACATATATATATATATATATATATATATATCTAATACACACACACACACACACACACACACACACACATATATATATATATATATATATATATATATATATATATACATATATATATACATATATATATATATAAACACACACACACATACACAAGTGCATATGTGCGTGGGTGTGTGGGCGTGAACGACAAACAGATTACATATCGTTAAAAGAAAAATGCGAGGCACCTTTCCACTCCCTCGGGCATGACCTAGCAGGCAGCGTGCCAAAGGTAAGGGCAGGGCTCTCAGCGTGCCCTCACAAGCGGTCAGCGGCGGTCACTTGGTCACCTATGTGGGATGACCTCTCCTTTCTCGCGGCTGTGACCTTAGCTGGAGTGTGACCTCACCGCCGGTTCATGGCGAGTGATTTTGCTCTCCCTTGAATTCGAATGATTTCGTTGGTGACTGTGGCATCTGTGTTGGAAGTTTATGTGTTATTGCACTTTCGTACATATACACGAACGTACACACACGCACGAATCCAAACACACACCCATATACCTACACACATACACACACACACACACACACACACACACACACTCACACATACACACTCACACATACATACACCCACATGCCTACACACAAACACATACACCCACATGCCCACACACACACACCCGTACACACCCACACACACACACACACATGCTTACACATCCACAGACACCCACATGCCTACAT
>BOPN01002575.1:130314-147814 GCA_017312705.2 Penaeus japonicus
CGGTTTGAACAGTGCAGGAGTTAATGTTCAATGCAATCGGCGGTTTGAACAGTGCAGGAGTAATGTTCCATCGGCGGTTTGAACGGTGCCAGGTAAATGTTCAATGCAATCGGCGGTTTGAACGGTGCAGGAGTAAATGTTCAATGCAATCGGTGGTTTGAACAGTGCAGGAGTAAATGTTCAATGCAATCGGCGGTTTGAACAGTGCAGGAGTAAATGTTCAATCGGCGGTTTGAACAGTGCAGGAGTAAATGTTCAATGCAATCGGCGGTTTGAACAGTGCAGGAGTAAATGTTCAATGCAATCGGCGGTTTGAACAGTGCAGGAGTTAATGTTCAATGCAATCGGCGGTTTGAACGGTGCAGGAGTAAATGTTCAATGCAATCGGTGGTTTGAACAGTGCAGGAGTAAATGTTCAATGCAATCGGCGGTTTGAACAGTGCAGGAGTAAATGTTCAATGCAATCGGCGGTTTGAACGGTGCAGGAGTAAATGTTCAATGCGATCGGCGGTTTGAACAGTGCAGGAGTAAATGTTCAATGCAATCGGCGGTTTGAACAGTGCAGGAGTTAATGTTCAATGCAATCGGTGGTTTGAACGGTGCAGGAGTAAATGTTCAATGCAATCGGCGGTTTGAACGGTGCAGGAGTAAATGTTCAATGCAATCGGTGGTTTGAACAGTGCAGGAGTAAATGTTCAATGCAATCGGCGGTTTGAACAGTGCAGGAGTAAATGTTCAATGGAATCGGCGGTTTGAACGGTGCAGGAGTAAATGTTCAATGTGGTTGGCGGTTTGAACAGTGCAGGAGTAAATGTTCAATGCAATCGGCGGTTTGAACAGTGCAGGAGTAAATGTTCAATGCAATCGGCGGTTTGAACAGTGCAGGAGTAAATGTTCAATGCAATCGGCGGTTTGAATTTGAGTAAATGTTCAATGTGATGGGCGGTTTGAACAGTGCAGGAGTAAATGTTCAATGCAATCGGCGGTTTGAACAGTGCAGGAGTAAATGTTCAATGCAATCGGCGGTTTGAACAGTGCAGGAGTAAATGTTCAATGCAATCGGCGGTTTGAACAGTGCAGGAGTAAATGTTCAATGTGATGGGCGGTTTGAACAGTGCAGGAGTAAATGTTCAATGCAATCGGCGGTTTGAACGGTGCAGGAGTAAATGTTCAATGCAATCGGCGGTTTGAACAGTGCAGGAGTAAATGTTCAATGCAATCGGCGGTTTGAACAGTGCAGGAGTAAATGTTCAATGCAATCGGCGGTTTGAACGGTGCAGGAGTAAATGTTCAATGCAATCGGTGGTTTGAACGGTGCAGGAGTAAATGTTCAATGTGGTTGGCGGTTTGAACGGTACGGGTTAATGTTCAATGCAATCGGTGGTTTAGACGATTGCAGGAGTAAATGTTCAATGTGGTTGGCGGTTTGAACGGTGCAGGAGTAAATGTTCAATGGAATCGGCGGTTTGAACGGTGCAGGAGTAAATGTTCAATGCAATCGGCGGTTTGAACAGTGCAGGAGTAAATGTTCAATGCAATCGGCGGTTTGAACAGTGCAGGAATTAAATGTTCAATGCAATCGGCGGTTTGAACGGTGCAGGAGTAAATGTTCAATGCAATCGGCGGTTTGAACAGTGCAGGAGTAAATGTTCAATGCAATCGGCGGTTTGAACGGTGCAGGAGTAAATGTTCAATGCAATCGGTGGTTTGAACAGTGCAGGAGTAAATGTTCAATGCAATCGGCGGTTTGAACAGTGCAGGAGTAAATGTTCAATGGAATCGGCGGTTTGAACGGTGCAGGAGTAAATGTTCAATGTGGTTGGCGGTTTGAACAGTGCAGGAGTAAATGTTCAATGCAATCGGCGGTTTGAACAGTGCAGGAGTAAATGTTCAATGCAATCGGCGGTTTGAACAGTGCAGGAGTAAGTGTTCAATGCAATCGGCGGTTTGAACAGTGCAGGAGTAAATGTTCAATGCAATCGGCGGTTTGAACAGTGCAGGAGTAAATGTTCAATGCAATCGGCGGTTTGAACAGTGCAGGAGTTAATGTTCAATGCAATCGGTGGTTTGAACAGTGCAGGAGTAAATGTTCAATGGAATCGGCGGTTTGAACGGTGCAGGAGTAAATGTTCAATGGAATCGGCGGTTTGAACAGTGCAGGAGTAAATGTTCAATGGAATCGGCGGTTTGAACGGTGCAGGAGTAAATGTTCAATGTGATGGGCGGTTTGAACAGTGCAGGAGTAAATGTTCAATGCAATCGGCGGTTTGAACAGTGCAGGAGTAAATGTTCAATGCAATCGGCGGTTTGAACGGTGCAGGAGTAAATGTTCAATGTGATGGGCGGTTTGAACAGTGCAGGAGTAAATGTTCAATGCAATCGGTGGTTTGAACAGTGCAGGAGTAAATGTTCAATGCAATCGGCGGTTTGAACAGTGCAGGAGTAAATGTTCAATGCGATCGGCGGTTTGAACGGTGCAGGAGTAAATGTTCAATGCAATCGGCGGTTTGAACAGTGCAGGAGTAAATGTTCAATGAGATCGGCGGTTTGAACAGTGCAGGAGTAAATGTTCAATGCAATCGGCGGCTGCGAACGGTGCAGGAGTAAATGTTCAATGTGATGGGCGGTTTGAACAGTGCAGGAGTAAATGTTCAATGCAATCGGCGGTTTGAACGGTGCAGGAGTAAATGTTCAATGTGATCGGCGGTTTGAACAGTGCAGGAGTAAATGTTCAATGCAATCGGCGGTTTGAACAGTGCAGGAGTAAATGTTCAATGCAATCGGCGGTTTGAACAGTGCAGGAGTAAATGTTCAATGGAATCGGCGGTTTGAACAGTGCAGGAGTAAATGTTCAATGCAATCGGCGGTTTGAACAGTGCAGGAGTAAATGTTCAATGAAATCGGCGGTTTGAACAGTGCAGGAGTAAATGTTCAATGCAATCGGCGGTTTGAACAGTGCAGGAGTAAATGTTCAATGTGATGGGCGGTTTGAACAGTGCAGGAGTAAATGTTCAATGCAATCGGCGGTTTGAACGGTGCAGGAGTAAATGTTCAATGTGATGGGCGGTTTGAACAGTGCAGGAGTAAATGTTCAATGCAATCGGCGGTTTGAACAGTGCAGGAGTAAATGTTCAATGCAATCGGCGGTTTGAACAGTGCAGGAGTAAATGTTCAATGGAATCGGCGGTTTGAACAGTGCAGGAGTAAATGTTCAATGCAATCGGCGGTTTGAACAGTGCAGGAGTAAATGTTCAATGAAATCGGCGGTTTGAACAGTGCAGGAGTAAATGTTCAATGCAATCGGCGGTTTGAACAGTGCAGGAGTAAATGTTCAATGGAATCGGCGGTTTGAACAGTGCAGGAGTAAATGTTCAATGCAATCGGCGGTTTGAACAGTGCAGGAGTAAATGTTCAATGCAATCGGCGGTTTGAACAGTGCAGGAGTAAATGTTCAATGAAATCGGCGGTTTGAACAGTGCAGGAGTAAATGTTCAATGGAATCGGCGGTTTGAACAGTGCAGGAGTAAATGTTCAATGCAATCGGCGGTTTGAACGGTGCAGGAGTAAATGTTCAATGCAATCGGCGGTTTGAACAGTGCAGGAGTAAATGTTCAATGGAATCGGCGGTTTGAACAGTGCAGGAGTAAATGTTCAATGCAATCGGCGGTTTGAACAGTGCAGGAGTAAATGTTCAATGCAATCGGCGGTTTGAACGGTGCAGGAGTAAATGTTCAATGCAATCGGCGGTTTGAACAGTGCAGGAGTAAATGTTCAATGAAATCGGCGGTTTGAACAGTGCAGGAGTAAATGTTCAATGCAATCGGCGGTTTGAACAGTGCAGGAGTAAATGTTCAATGCAATCGGCGGTTTGAACAGTGCAGGAGTAAATGTTCAATGCAATCGGCGGTTTGAACAGTGCAGGAGTAAATGTTCAATGAAATCGGCGGTTTGAACAGTGCAGGAGTAAATGTTCAATGTGATCGGCGGTTTGAACAGTGTAGGAGTAAATGTTCAATGCAATCGGTGGTTTGAACAGTGCAGGAGTAAATGTTCAATGCAATCGGCGGTTTGAACAGTGCAGGAGTAAATGTTCAATGAGATCGGCGGTTTGAACAGTGCAGGAGTAAATGTTCAATGTGATCGGCGGTTTGAACAGTGCAGGAGTAAATGTTCAATGGAATCGGCGGTTTGAACAGTGCAGGAGTAAATGTTCAATGGAATCGGCGGTTTGAACGGTGCAGGAGTAAATGTTCAATGGAATCGGCGGTTTGAACGGTGCAGGAGTAAATGTTCAATGGAATCGGTGGTTTGAACAGTGCAGGAGTAAATGTTCAATGTGATCGGCGGTTTGAACAGTGCAGGAGTAAATGTTCAATGGAATCGGCGGTTTGAACAGTGCAGGAGTAAATGTTCAATGTGATCGGCGGTTTGAACAGTGCAGGAGTAAATGTTCAATGCAATCGGCGGTTTGAACAGTGCAGGAGTAAATGTTCAATGAGATCGGCGGTTTGAACAGTGCAGGAGTAAATGTTCAATGTGATCGGTGGTTTGAACAGTGCAGGAGTAAATGTTCAATGGAATCGGCGGTTTGAACGGTGCAGGAGTAAATGTTCAATGTGATCGGCGGTTTGAACGGTGCAGGAGTAAATGTTCAATGCAATCGGCGGTTTGAACGGTGCAGGAGTAAATGTTCAATGTGATCGGCGGTTTGAACGGTGCAGGAGTAAATGTTCAATGGAATCGGCGGTTTGAACAGTGCAGGAGTAAATGTTCAATGGAATCGGCGGTTTGAACAGTGCAGGAGTAAATGTTCAATGGAATCGGCGGTTTGAACGGTGCAGGAGTAAATGTTCAATGTGATCGGCGGTTTGAACGGTGCAGGAGTAAATGTTCAATGGAATCGGCGGTTTGAACAGTGCAGGAGTAAATGTTCAATGGAATCGGCGGTTTGAACAGTGCAGGAGTAAATGTTCAATGGAATCGGCGGTTTGAACGGTGCAGGAGTAAATGTTCAATGTGATCGGCGGTTTGAACGGTGCAGGAGTAAATGTTCAATGGAATCGGCGGTTTGAACAGTGCAGGAGTAAATGTTCAATGCAATCGGTGGTTTGAACGGTGCAGGAGTAAATGTTCAATGGAATCGGCGGTTTGAACAGTGCAGGAGTAAATGTTCAATGCAATCGGCGGTTTGAACAGTGCAGGAGTAAATGTTCAATGCAATCGGCGGTTTGAACGGTGCAGGAGTAAATGTTCAATGCAATCGGCGGTTTGAACGGTGCAGGAGTAAATGTTCAATGGAATCGACGGTTTGAACAGTGCAGGAGTAAATGTTCAATGGAATCGGCGGTTTGAACAGTGCAGGAGTAAATGTTCAATGGAATCGACGGTTTGAACGGTGCAGGAGTAAATGTTCAATGGAATCGACGGTTTGAACGGTGCAGGAGTAAATGTTCAATGAAATCGGCGGTTTGAACGGTGCAGGAGTAAATGTTCAATGAAATCGACGGTTTGAACGGTGCAGGAGTAAATGTTCAATGGAATCGACGGTTTGAACGGTGCAGGAGTAAATGTTCAATGGAATCGACGGTTTGAACGGTGCAGGAGTAAATGTTCAATGAAATCGGCGGTTTGAACAGTGCAGGAGTAAATGTTCAATGTGATCGGCGGTTTGAACGGTGCAGGAGTAAATGTTCAATGGAATCGGCGGTTTGAACAGTGCAGGAGTAAATGTTCAATGGAATCGGCGGTTTGAACGGTGCAGGAGTAAATGTTCAATGGAATCGGTGGTTTGAACAGTGCAGGAGTAAATGTTCAATGTGATCGGCGGTTTGAACGGTGCAGGAGTAAATGTTCAATGGAATCGACGGTTTGAACAGTGCAGGAGTAAATGTTCAATGGAATCGGCGGTTTGAACAGTGCAGGAGTAAATGTTCAATGGAATCGGCGGTTTGAACAGTGCAGGAGTAAATGTTCAATGGAATCGGCGGTTTGAACAGTGCAGCAGTAAATGTTCAATGCGATCGGCGGTTTGAACAGTGCAGCAGTAAATGTTCAATGGAATCGGCGGTTTGAACAGTGCAGCAGTAAATGTTCAATGCGATCGGCGGTTTGAACAGTGCAGGAGTAAATGTTCAATGGAATCGGCGGTTTGAACAGTGCAGCAGTAAATGTTCAATGGAATCGGCGGTTTGAACAGTGCAGCAGTAAATGTTCAATGCGATCGGCGGTTTGAACAGTGCAGGAGTAAATGTTCAATGTGATCGGCGGTTTGAACGGTGCAGGAGTAAATGTTCAATGCGATCGGCGGTTTGAACAGTGCAGGAGTAAATGTTCAATGTGATCGGCGGTTTGAACGGTGCAGGAGTAAATGTTCAATGGAATCGGCGGTTTGAACGGTGCAGGAGTAAATGTTCAATGAAATCGACGGTTTGAACGGTGCAGGAGTAAATGTTCAATGGAATCGACGGTTTGAACGGTGCAGGAGTAAATGTTCAATGGAATCGACGGTTTGAACGGTGCAGGAGTAAATGTTCAATGAAATCGGCGGTTTGAACAGTGCAGGAGTAAATGTTCAATGTGATCGGCGGTTTGAACGGTGCAGGAGTAAATGTTCAATGCAATCGGCGGTTTGAACAGTGCAGGAGTAAATGTTCAATGGAATCGGCGGTTTGAACGGTGCAGGAGTAAATGTTCAATGGAATCGGTGGTTTGAACAGTGCAGGAGTAAATGTTCAATGTGATCGGCGGTTTGAACGGTGCAGGAGTAAATGTTCAATGGAATCGGCGGTTTGAACGGTGCAGGAGTAAATGTTCAATGGAATCGGCGGTTTGAACGGTGCAGGAGTAAATGTTCAATGGAATCGGCGGTTTGAACAGTGCAGGAGTAAATGTTCAATGGAATCGGCGGTTTGAACAGTGCAGCAGTAAATGTTCAATGCGATCGGCGGTTTGAACAGTGCAGCAGTAAATGTTCAATGGAATCGGCGGTTTGAACAGTGCAGCAGTAAATGTTCAATGCGATCGGCGGTTTGAACAGTGCAGGAGTAAATGTTCAATGGAATCGGCGGTTTGAACAGTGCAGCAGTAAATGTTCAATGGAATCGGCGGTTTGAACAGTGCAGCAGTAAATGTTCAATGCGATCGGCGGTTTGAACAGTGCAGGAGTAAATGTTCAATGTGATCGGCGGTTTGAACGGTGCAGGAGTAAATGTTCAATGCGATCGGCGGTTTGAACAGTGCAGGAGTAAATGTTCAATGTGATCGGCGGTTTGAACGGTGCAGGAGTAAATGTTCAATGGAATCGGCGGTTTGAACGGCGTCGCGTTGACGTTTTTCTTGTTGTTTACCTTTCTGGAGACGAACCCCCGCCATTTTTTGCGGGAAACTTATGCGATACCTTCCTTTTCTAGTTTCATTCGGAGTAATTTGCTTCAATCTTAACTTCAATGATGAGATAAAATACGGAAATAAAAAAATAAAATCAAAGATAAAGTAATCACACCGCATAAATACAAATAAACTAATGAAAAAGGGTATCTCCGACTACCTCCCCCCGAGTCCTGAAAACCTCGCAGGACGGCGAAGGTCGGGCGGCGAGACAGCGGATCAAAACTCGCCTGAAAACAGAACGTGTTTGAGCTCGAGGTATTTTTTCGGATTTTTCGTGTTTTTCGTGAGAGATACGCCGATTTTACGGTGCGAGGGGTTGTATTTAAGTGTCGGAGGGTCTGCTTATGTTGGGGGGTTGAGGGTATATAGATAAGGTTTACGAAATGGTGTTTTTTTATATGTATATAGTTGAGACTTGCCAAAGTATTTGCCTTTTATGAGTTATTTTAGGATTATGATTGTGTTTAGAGGCACTCTTTATGGCTCTCTGAAGGCATGGCTACTCATACTTTATCTGCCGAGTTGATGAAGCGTTTGCACTGTTCTTCGTTTTTATAGCTTATTTTTTCTTCCTCTGAGTGGTATTAGGAAGATTATAACTATTTGCTAAGACAGTAGCTTTCCAATATTTCTTTGTTCATTAGTTCATCTTCTGGACTAACCTTCATTCTTGTGCGGTGTGATATAGTAAATCACACTTACTTTTCTGAGATGTTTCAATTTTTGTGATTTCTTTACATAACAATGGGTAAGGAATTATGAGAATAGATTAAGAAATGGTATAAATTTGGTATGGTACTTATCACTGAGTCTGCAAAATAGACAATGAACCCATCTTATGTGAACAGTCCTACATGATCATATGATATCTTTTATTCAGTCAGGAAAAGCAAGGATCCATAACCATTTTCCAAAATTGGTTCATAGCAAAGAAAAAAGAAAATATTTAGAGGACACCTGCATGAGTAAATGGCCAATGGCCTGTCACAAATCAAAAAAGCTCCACATGTTTATGTATTGTTGCAAAATTGACCCTGTAGACCTTCCAGGTTATGTATCTGTAAATAAAGAATAAGTCCAAGCTCTATCTTGTTTAGTGCCTTTGGTAGGGGTCTGGCAGGCTGCATGTAGAGTATTTAGTTACTTGATTCAAATATTTATTCATTTAGAGGACATTAATATCTAGCAATCTAAATAAAAGAAAAGGGAAAGATCGTAAGAAAGTTTTGCATATTTTTATGTTCCATAGATATATTTTTCTATTGCTATTTTGTTAGTATGATTACTCTTATTATAGTATTATTTTCACATATTCTATGAATAGTAATATTTACATAAATGGATTCTTCAAGTGAAGTGAATGGATTGGATTTTTCTTCTTATTGCTAATACTTTGATTCCTCAGATGTCAAGAAAGAGAGCCCCAGGTCCCTACAGTTATGATGACGATGAGGATTACGTCCCATCGAAAGGAGTAAAGTATTCCGAGAGAGAAGATGTACTACCTGTCAAAGAAAAGAAACACACCTTGGATTCTGATGAGGAAGATGACGACAATGACGATGTCGACGATGATGAGGAAGATGGAGGACCAGGAGGAAAAAACTATGATGTGCTACGAGACGAAGACATTGATGGTAACATGCTCTTTGTCTTTTCTGTAACAGTGGAGTAAAGAATAATGCTTACTTACTTGGTGTACGCTCTAGTATGAGACATGCTAGTGCCTCATGCTGGGGCCATCCTGGGGAACTGCCCACCTTTGGTCAGTTGCATGAAACTGAACTTGATGAGAGGAGCCCTTGTTCTCTTACTCCCAAATTGGTGGTTCATCTGGTAATGAATTTAGCCAGTCATCTAATTTTCTTTTAAGCACTTCCACAGTGCACTGGGTTAGATTTCTAATATCCTTTGGCGCACTATTAAATAGTTAAGAAGCATTTATTAGGAAACTTTAATTGTGCAGTTTCCTTAATAATATTTCAGTACAGTAACATGCTCTTCCCTGCCTTGGGGAATATCTTATTTCCTCTACATCTCTTGGATTCATTGCTATATTTTCAATTATCTTTCATACTTGTGTAACAAAGTATCTTTCTCTCTGTCCTTGTAATGAGAATAGTTTTTTTTTTTAGTCTCTACCAGTAGGTAAGACCTATCACGTTGCCTATTTTTCTTGTAAAAACTCTGTGAACCTGTTCTAGTAACATTAAATCTTTTGTAAGACTTAGACTCCATACTTGGCATTGATATTCCAATCCTGGAATCACTGCTGTTTTCCATAGTGGTAGAAGGTAATCTGGGTCCCTTGCGTTAAAAGCCCTTATCACCCATCCACTCATAATATCTCATTTTATGATTGTCTGTTCTATGTGGTGACTAAAGTTAATGTCATTGCTTTAGAAAGTCCTAGATCTTTTACTATTTTTTCCTCTTTAATCTCTATTCCCTCAACCAAATACGATCTTGGTCTCAGATTTCCAGTTGGACTATATCATGTTATTTTCAATAGATCAGCATTGAATTTCATATTATTTTCCTTTACCTAATTACAGGTGGTATGTAGATCCTCATTTAGTTTGTCTACCATATCTAATAAATTTATTGATGTACTTATCCTTGTACCATCTGCAAATGATGTTACTCTTGAGTGGTTAATACTATTGTCGGTGTCACCAATCATAATTAGGAACAACAGAGACCCCAGAACTGGACCCCTGTGGGAAGCCACTTAATACATTTGATTTGTATATCTGTACCTTTTGCCTGCGTTTTGTTGGTAAATTTTGTATCCATCTTTCCACTTTTTCGCTGATTCTGAGGTCCTCAATTTTATGAATTAAAATTCTGTGATCTACTTTGTCAAAAGCTTTTGCGAAATCTAGGTATATTATATAAACTTCTCTATTTTTAGTCAGATCCTTTCATATTATTCACAGTGCGTCAGAATTTGGGATAAACAGGATCTACCGCTACGAAAGCCATGAGTTCCAGGATTTATCTTGTTTCTTGTTCTAAATATTAGACAATTTTTTTTCTTAGCCCATTCACGCTGGGGCGATTCCAGCTTTGAATGGTCGTAATGCCGGGGTTTTCGAATGCATAAGCCTAACGCCTTGAGACTCGGGCGCACAAGCCACGAGCCTGGGCTGCCCGCTCGCTCACCCTGAAAGCCAGCCTTGCCCAGATATCTCGTCACCGGCGTCTGACGCAAAAACCACGAAACGTGTCAGCACGTCATCCGGCGCAAATGGGTTAAAACCCTTTCAAAAAAATTTATTATGGGAGATGTTAATAGCTTACTTACCTTCCTTCAGTACATTAGGGATTTTCCCAATATCCAAGGATTTCTTCCACAGTTACCAAAGCACCATTATTCTCAAGAGACCCAATTTCTGCTCTTCTCTTTTATTTGCTGTTTGTATAAGGAAATAAGCCTTTTACATTGTTGTTTATTGCTTCCGCTGCTTTTTTTTTTTTTCTCTCTCTCTCTCTCTCTCTCTCTCTCACTGGTGTGTCTCCCCGTCATCAGGCACTTTGCCGTGTCACACCCGTTTTTGTCTTCTAATTCTTCAACCTGTGCTTTAATCCTTTCCTGTTTGGCATGATCTATTGTCACATTCAGTTTCTCCGTTCTATTATTATTGTTTCTCAATAGTACTATTTTATTTCTTGGTATAATATTCTTGTTTCGGTTCTTTTTTGGGGTTACAAATCTTTTGCAAACATCCTTGCAAGCATTGTAGAAGTTCTCCAGCATATCATCTGTTGTTAGCAGGACTTCAGTATCTTTCAGTGATTCCGCAAGTGATTCATATATCATTGGCTTTTTTGTGATTTAAGTTTAAAGGTTTTAGACTATTTTCTACTTGGGATATTGTTTTTCACTATCTTTCTGTATTTTTATTTTTTTAAATGTTATTTCAACAGTATTGTGTTCCTCTTTGTGTTGCAGTATAATGGACTGACTCTTTGTTTTACTTGTTCATTCATTTTCTTCACCTTTACATTTTTATTTTCTTGGAAACCTCTTCTTCTTTTTTGCTGTCATATTTAACAGCAGTATCTTTTTTTTTTTTTCCAGTCTAGATTTTTATTTGATTTTATTTCACTCAAGCACTGAATCTTGAACTCTTCTAGTTCGATCTTTTAGAATTGTATTCTCCTTCACTTTCATTTCGTACAATTTTTTCAGTATGCTTATTTCCTGTATTTTTTACAGATATCTGCTTTACACATGACCTCATCACACCTTTTAGGAGTGCTGATTTTTGGCTCACCCATATGGCTTATTTCCTTAGCATCATTCTCAAAACTACTTTCTTGTACTATTTGTAGCCATTTTAATAGTTTTCTCTTCAGTTCTAATTAGTTCTTGCAAGAAACTGATGACTGATCGTCACATTTATTTTTTTTCCAGTTCTGTTTCAAGGCTTGTATTACTATCAGTGCAATCCTCTCTGCACCAACTGTAGTCCTTCTGAATATTTTCTTGAACACTTCTTTTTAGCTCTTTAACTTTACTTATTAGATATGCATCTGCTTGACTTAAGATTTCTTTCCTACTGCACAAACAAACATTTTCACATTTATGACATTTTTTTCTATCACAAGTTTGACATACAAATTACATTTTCACATTGTGTTTAAAACATTTTTCTATTCTAGTGTTTCTTTCACTCCTTCTTGGTCTAAACAGGAAGATTGTGGAGTCTTAGGGTTGTTTGTGTCCGTTCAAGGTCACCTTGGAGCCAGCTGGGCCACACTGTCCAACAAACAGCTGACCTAGCATTTGTCCTCCTCCCTCTCCTTTGATTCCACTTCTTACTTTCCAGTTGTTTTTTGTTCAATCTTTTTTCCTATTTTGTAATCATTGTTATTTTCTTGATCATTCAGTTCCTTGTACACTATGTTGACCTATGTCCATTCTCTCTCATCCTCCATGTAGGCAGGGGTGAGAAACTTAGAGAATTTTTGAGAGCAACATATAAGCACATCCACACTGTTCTGCTACTCACTCATAATAGTACAATTAGATATGATAATTGATATTATGGTGTCATACAGAAATAGTGGAATATGTGTAGAAGGGTTAACAAAAGGAAAATGATTGCCAAACTGAAAAGGTTTTATTGTGGTTATTAGTTACAAAGGTAACTTCGTAATAGGAGTGCTAGTATTAAATAAGTAGAATGGTCAGAGAGTGTAAACAATATGTCAAGAATTCTTTACTCTGACTAGTTGCAGAATTTGAAAGAAATTAATGTGACTCACAAAAAAAAGAGTTGGATTTTCTAATATATAAAATGTATTAGAAAGAATGTTTAGCATTTTGAGAAGTAAATGGGATTACATGTTATTAATCAAAAATGAATGAAAAACAATGAATGCATTAATTCTTTACTAGGACAGAAAAGATGTAGTATATAACTACAGTCGCAATCCTGGTCTACATAACCAGTTTTGCTAAATGTTTCCTTCTTCTTCTTCTGCTTCTCTTTTTCCAAAATCAGGAAATAAAACCTTTCAATTCGACATAGTAGGTGAAGTTGCCCAAGAGTTTGTAGCAAATTCCTTCCCGTGATATTAATTTTGTGAATCTTTTTTTTTCATTTCAGGTCAAGAAGAAGGCACGGTAGATTTTGAAGGCGAAACGAAGATCATGCCGTTCAACATGAAGGAGGAGATGGAAGAAGGTCACTTCGATGGCGACGGATTTTATCATTTCAAGAAAAATAGTGAAGAGATTAAGGATGCGTGGTTAGATGATATTGATTGGGTCAAGGTTTGTATATATATCAATTTATTTATTTATTTTTATTATTTTTGTTTTTTGAAGTATTTTGTATCCTCAAGATTGAATAGTTTGTAGAGTGAGAGAGAGACATCTGATATTTTGAATGTCTTTGTAAATAGATATGAATAGTTAGGTAACTCACTCATGAAAATATTTTAAGTGCCAGCGTACCATATGTTCGAGGACCACAAATAATGTATAAAAGAAACTTTCTTTTTTTCTTCTTCTTCTTTTTTTCTTTTTTTTTAATACAAGAGTTGATCCTATGCTTCAGATGCCAAAAAGCATGTTGTACTTTGAAAAAATGTTAAACTTTTAGGCCACAGATATCTCGGTACTGTTTGAGTTGGCAATTTGGAATCTTGGGCACAGCCACTTCATGGCCATTAGTTTCAAGCTAACCATTTGAAATCTTTTTTTTCCTAGTATATATTTGGATTTTATAGGTAAATTTCGAAGCCCTAACTTTCTAGGCACTCATTTGCCCCATTTTTCTTTTTATTTGTTTCATCCAAGCTCTCACACTCATTTTTGTTAAATCTTGTTACATATGTTTAGACCCATGACCTAAATATCTGAACCAGAATTTCCAGTCACCCATATGCCCTATTTTTATTTATATTTATTTATTTATTTTTCTTCCTTACCCAAGATCACACACTCATTCTTGACAAATCTGAATTCCAGGTAAAGCATCAAGAAGAGGCGGTGAATAAGTATGGATCTGACGTCGAGCGAGGAACGAGTGACGAGTTTCCGTCAGGCAAAGGGATGAAGCGATTTTTGCAGAAGAACTACACAGGAAATCATTGGCTTTTTGAAGCCTGGCGAGACCTTAGCCAAAGCGTTAAAGGTATGGAGGAGATTCTGGGGATTCTGGTTCGGAAGGGTGTTGTGTTGTGTTGTGCTCTGTGTGTGTGTGTGTGTGTGTGTGTGTGTGTGTGTGTGTGTGTGTGTGTGTGTGTGTGTGTGTGTGTGTGTGTGTGTGTGTGTGTGTGTGTGTGTGTGTGTGTGGTGTGGTGTGGTGTGGTGTGGTGTGTGTGTGTGTGTGTGTGTGTGTGTGTGTGTGTGTGTGTGTGTGTGTGTGTGTGTGTGTGTGTGTGTGTGTGTGTGTGTGTGTGTGTGTGTGTGGTGTGGTGAGTGTGTGTGTGTGTGTGTGTGTGTGTGTGTGTGTGTGTGTGTGTGTGTGTGTGTGTGTGTGTGTGGTGTGGTGTGGTGTGGTGTGGTGTGGTGTGGTGTGGTGTGGTGTGAGTGTGTGTGTGTGTGTGTGTGTGTGTGTGTGTGTGTGTGTGTGTGTGTGTGTGTGTGTGTGTGTGTGTGTGTGTGTGTGTGTGTGTGTGTGTGTGTGTGTGTGTGTGTGTGTGTTTTTATATAATAGAGCTTGTTTTTTTTCTGGAAGAAATAAAAAAGGAATCGAATCAGTAATGCAATTTTTTTTTTATCTTCTTCTGGAATGACAGAGTGTTTCATGTGCGTGTTCGTGTGCGTGTGCGTGCGTAAGCTCATGTCAAACCTGAATATCTGTGGCATGATAAAAGATGTAATATACATGGTAATATTTTTCCACACATACCCATTACCTTTCCATTTTCCTTGTCGTCTAGAGACTAGGTGGCAACAAGAACAAGAAAATATCATCAGCACAAAGATGGAAACTCAAGAAGACGGGAAAGCTTGACGATGCGGCCGGTGACGACAACATGAAAGACTTCCTCAGACTGACAGAGTTGGCCAACAGCATCATGGGAACAGGCAATATGGACATCTATCAAGAAACATATGAAATGATTAATTTAAAGGTAAAGATCGTCTCGTGTACAGTTTGTTAGATGATACCTTTTGTGATTATATTTGTGATGCATTTTTTAAATTACCTGAGATGGTATTTTGGAGACTTGATGTTATTTGACACAAACTGTGCAATTACTGTAATAATAATTCTCATGCAATTAATTTTTACAGTGTTGATAAAATGATAGTTTCTGATATCCAGTTATGATTAGATGTTTTCAATACTTGTGAAGAGGAACAAAAAGACAATGGCCTTGTGATCTTAGTGAAAACTGCTTATCATATAAACAGCTGCAAAACAAAACAAAAATAATCTAAAGGCTATAGGAGAAGAAACGGATTGCTTAAAAGGATATAAATGGAAGTCCTAAAATTGCGCTTTCAGAAACCTGAGAATTTATTCAGGTCTTTGGGAATGGGCATTTCTTAGCATGGTTGATGTATCGTTTTTATTTTTTATTTTTTGGACTATAGTGGATCCCAAAACCGTATAAGCATTTGTATTGCTTGTAATATACAGATTGAGCATTTAATATCTCTGATGTGCAGCAAATTAAAAAAAGAATAAAGCTATAGAAAAACTAATACACTGTTTAGAATGAGATATACATGCACAGAAATTTTCATAGGTGACTGAAATTCCTAAAGCAAATAGTGTTATCAAGTTGGTTGATAAAAAAAACTATTACATAATAAAGTAAAACCAAAGTGAAATTCCTTTTACATCAAACTCATTGTGGTCTGTTATCCACACCAGCTGGATAGAGCAAAGGCGCCGGCTGCTGCACCTTCGATGGACATGTTTGCAGATGATACTGGGCAAAAGGACAGTAAAAATGGAGATGCTGAAGAGGGTTCAAATGACACAATCCAAGAGAATGCAATTGGTAAGTTAGTTAGTTAGTTTTTGTCTGTGTCTGTCTGTCTGTCTGTCTGTATCTGTGTGTGTGTGTGTGTGTGTGTGTGTGTGTGTGTGTGTGTGTGTGTGTGTGTGTGTGTGTGTGTGTGTGTGTGTGTGTGTGTGTGTGTGTGTGTGTGTGTGTGTGTGTCTGTGTGTCTGTGTGTCTGTGTGTGTGTCTGTGAGTTTGCTTTTTACAGGCATTTGTAATATTATATTTATTATTATTTTTGTTATTATTATTATTATTATTATTATTATTATTATTATTATTATTATTAATCATAATAATGATGATAATACTAATAAAAGAATTAATAATCATAATGATAGTAACGTAATATTATTGTTACATTATATATATATATATATTATATATATATATATATTTTTTTTTGTTGTTGTTGTTGTTGTTGTTGTTGTTGTTGTTGTTGTTGTTGTTGTTTTCTTGTTGGTACAAGTTTATTGCATTTACTAATAAATCTAAGGAACACATACACTGTCATGATACTATTCATTGACTTATCTTTCAAATATTATCTTTTTCAAAAGTCCAATGGGAGCTACGTTGGGAAGACAAGGAAGACGCGGAGATACACGGCCCCTTCACCAGTGAGAAAATGTTGCAGTGGCAAGAGTCGGGCTATTTCAGCAAGGGGGGGTTTGTGCGGAAAACTACGGATACCGGCCCCTCTTGGTACTCTACGAGACGCATCGATTTCGACCTGTATGTTTAGCACCGTTTGAGTATGTGAGGTTAGACTATTGAAGATTAAACTTTGTTATATCATTCTCTTTTAAAAGGTATATAGAAAAGACACTATTTGGAAAGTTTAAGCGGTTCTTCAGTCTTAATGTTCATGCAGTTATTTATATGCATTTGAGATTGGAATTAGCAGATAGACTCTGTTGGAGAACATAAAGCCTTATGGAAATGTGATTATATATCATCATTAAAGGTTGGTATTATGTTGATATGGACAGTAATATGAAATCTGATTTGAAAATTAATGATACTACTGAATAATTCATACTTCAGTGTTTATATGTTAATTTTATTATAAAAAGTAAAACACATGGCTGTTGATTTTTTTTTCAATCCTAGATTACAGAGGAAAATGTTAACAAGTAAGGTGAAGTTTCTTAATGAAGTTACTAGGAAGGAATGAAAACTGGTTCTTAGTACATCAGTTGGAAAAGTAATGCATGAGAGAATTGTATGGATAGATGTGAAGAAGAGCGTTTAAATCAAGCTTGCAATAGCAGATCTTTTGCAGTTTTGAATAGGCTATGAAACAGTACAAAAAGTATATGATGATAATTTTTGATGTCAGAATGCAGGACCTACAATCAATTCAGACATTAAATGCATGAAGGACAACAAAACCTGGGAATTAAATTACTGTTACTGAGAAACGGGTAACTACTATATGTAAGATATACGGTTCCAGGCAAATACTACAGCACGTGAAAGAATTAGTTTTCATCAGTCTAATGGCTCACTCTATTAAGATTATAACACTGTGAGATGCAACTGTTATTTCCTATTTGCTAATGCCTCGGTGGTATGACAGATAGCTAATATTTCCCTCTAACTTTTCTGTTGTGGAGATTTACAAGTCAGA
>BOPN01002575.1:152814-157814 GCA_017312705.2 Penaeus japonicus
TCCACTCTTTCAACCGCCCTTCTAAAAGTCCATCGCGCGGGCCGCAGCATCCGGCAAAGCGACCGCCTAACCTACCGAGTTCGTTGGCATGAAGGTCTCGAAGCCAATGTCATCCTTCCAGAGGCTCCTCTTCTCCACTGTCTTGCCCTTCTTCTGTTCATTTATCCTGCGACGGATCCTGCACCAGCGGCAGCAGAGTCGGCTGAGGACGAGACAAGGAAAGATGATTAAAGAAGAGTTATGGAGAGTTGGTCTTCGTTGATAAATGGTTTTTTCGATTTTGATGATGGCGTCCGTAGGTGAATTATTAATATCAATACAAAGACAGGAAAATGCCATTCTAAAGCCTAACCTTGAAAGAAAACAAAAATGACAGTCCAATCTTTGCTTAGAAAAACCAAAGGAACACACACCTGTAGATGTATCTGCACGAATTCGCCAGGAAATCACCGATGTTTGCCAAGAAAACCAGGAGGAGTGGAATGCCGATCACGTTATAGAAGATGGTAAACACGCGGCCCTGAAAGGTCTTGGGAGAAATGTGTCCGTATCCTGAAACGATGTTATAGAAGTTGAGTGCCTGCGTTATGTGTTTATATATGTTTATATGTGTATATGCCATGTCTCAGAATTTGCTTTTTGTACGGACACGTTCGCAATTCTAGATTTTTGAAATGCGCTTTTGATGAAGGGTCTAGATTTTTGTATCCATGACAAAATATACGAAGGTTATTCCAATCGTTGCGAACCGAGCAGCACCGAATCTGATACATATGCACGTATGAATGAATGTATTTATGTATGTACGTACGTATGTATGCATGTATGTATGTATATCTCCCGGTATGTACGTATGTGCCACGCACAAAGGCAGACATACACTAACCAATTGCAGCGATGCTGGTGACGGTGAAGAGAAGCGACTTAGAGAGCGTCCAGTCCCAGTCCCACTGGTTGACATTCCCGTCGTAGTTGATGGACGAGTCGCCACTCTTTGTCACAACAAATTCGTGGAACACAGCCAAATTTTTCATGATCTGAGAAGGAAATCAAATGCGACTCAAACGTTAATTTCACTTTCTTGTCTTTATCAACTAACTACAAGGCATTTTTCAATTTCGTTGTGACCGTTACGCCAAGAACGACCGATATATCAACGAATCATTAACGCTTCCCGTCTAAGAGAACCAAAGCAGGCTTAATTAACCTAACTCAACCTCAACCCCCAACGTACCAGGGTGTGGTACTCGGCCTTCGTGTGGTTGAGGCTGTTATGGTACCACATGTGGGAGATGATGTACTTGGTTGCGTCATTGATGTCCATGGCCACGTTCCGTTTCTTCTGGTATCGCATTTCCTCCGCCGGTTTCTCGATTGAGATGAAGATGTATGCTCCTGTGGGCATGGGCGGGAAGGAGAGAGAGAGAGCATTTCTTCGCAGTTAGGAAAGGGGAGTTGAGAAAGGAATTTCAAAAGGGGAATGACTTAAATATAATGGCCGTGGATCTGTATGGGGAGGCGTTACTTGGTTTATCATTGTTATTGTTATTGTATTATTATCGCTGTTAGTATTGTTACTGTCTGCATTGTTGAGGTTGATGTAATGATTGCTATTTTAATTGGTATTGTCATAGTTATCAATTTCTTTCTCATTATGAACACCTATACTATCATCACAATCAGCATCATCATCATTCCCATCATCACAACGTGCAATCATAATTTAAAAAAAAACACGTTATCCCTATCACCACCACCACAATCACGATTACCAATCATCACAAGCACCACCACCACCCAACACCACCCAACACCACTATCATCACATCATCACCACCACACCACAGCCGCTACATGAAACGTACCAGCGACGGTGTATATAGACACGAGGATGAAGAGACCAACATGAGAGAACATGGCCTTCGCCAGCCTCTTGCCGCAACTCTTCTTTCCTTTGGCATCGCTGGTGAAGCTCGACATCTTTTTGAGAGCTGTTGGAAAAGGAAGAAGAAGAGAAAGAAGCGTTGATTTCTCAAAAAGGAAGTAAGTGTCTCGGGCCCCCCTAAAAAAAGAAAAGAAGAATGGAAAAAAAGACGGTTCTTTGGGAGTTTCGGAAAGGAAAACAAAGGGAGGTGGGATTTGAATTTCTGAAAGTCCGTTACTTGAATTCTGTAACCGTCATTGTTTTTTCTTTTTTTCTTTTCTTTTTTTGGCCTTTTTAGTCTTGTGTTATTTTTTGTGTGTGGTTTTGTGTGATAATGAAAGGGCTATAGTAATGATGGTATGTTAGTATAGTTTCATTATCATATGATGATAAATTGATGGTAATAATGAAAATTATATTATCATCATTATCAATATCATCATTACTATTGTAAATTTCGTTATTACTATTTTATGATTTTCATTATCATTATCATTTTTATCAATATAAACAATATAATCGTTAATGTTTTCATCGTCAATGCAATGATAATATCATTAATTGCCATATCATTATCATCATTTGATCCCTTTCTCTTTATTTTTATCTAATCATCATTATTATTACTTTTACTGTTATCATTTTCTCTCAGTTATTATCATTATCATTATTATTATCAACATCATTATTTATTATCTTTATTACTATTATTATTATAATTATTAGTTTCATTATTATGATCACAATTATTATCATTATTATTATCATTATTAATAATACTACAATTACCACTATAACTAATATCATCATAATTACCATCACTATTTCTTATGAATAATATTGCACTTTTTACATATCTTTACTGATGCGTACTTGAATATAATACATACTAAGTAAGGTTAGATTTTACAAACAAATTATACGTCATTGTGTTTCGCAAAACATGTATTGGATGCCTTTACTCTTGTGTTCTGTTAGTTTTCACTTGTTATCATTTTGTTAATATGCTTAAATATGTTATATTGATATCATTAGTTATTACTATTACCATTATTGTTATCATTATTACTATTATTATTATTATTATTGTTATTACTATTATCTTTATTATTACTATTATCATTATTATTACTATTATCATTACTATTACTGTTATCATTGTTATTACTATTATCATTATTATTACTATTATCATCATTATTACTATTATCATTATTATTACCATTATTAGAATTAATATCATCATAAGTTCAATATCTGTTCTCGCACAGATGATAATTATCACATTTACGGAAGTTACTCCTCGCACCTTTGTCACGTGATCACATGGAAACGAGCGCTATGTTGTGTTTACTTCGGCTACATAGCAACAGTCAAACACAAAAGCAAGAATCGTGCATTTACGGTTATATTTTTGTTTGATCATTTGATTTTTTATGGTAATGTAGACTAGTGTTACTTTTTTAACGGTTATGGCTATATGAAACTGGAATGAGGAGGGGGGGGGGGGTACGGGGAAAAGGAGTGTAAAGGGGGGGGGAAGGGGGAAGGGGGAGGAAGTGTGGTAAGGACACAGGAAAGAGAGGAGGGATAGAGGTAGGGGGAGGGGTAGGGGTAGGGGAAGGGTGGATAGAGAGAGAGGGGTATGGGGGAAGAGAGAGAAGGAAGGGGAGGGTGAAGAGAGGGGAAGGGGAAGGGAGAGAAGTAGACGGAGTGGAAGGGAGAAAGGGAATGGGAAATAGTTTAGGGGTAGAAGAGGCACAGAGGAAATGAGAAAGGAATGAGGGGGGGGGGGGGCAAAGAGAAAGCAGAAAGAGGGAAAAGAGGGAACGAATAGGAAGGGGAAGTAGTTGCTAATAATCTAAAGAAGAATAAACATAAGTGATATGTGGGTAAAAACTAATTATAGTTTCCACAGTGTCTTTTGGCAACACGTTCAACAAAATGGCGACCAAGACATGTTTTCATTAAGAGACAATCAGCATAATATACATCAGATTATAGCACTGATAAATTAAGATATGCCATAGAAATAATCATTATGACACTGCATCAGTAAAGATCATGTTTATTAAAATGCTATTTCATTATCGATAGGACATTTACCCTATTGAGAGTTTAGGGTAGCTGTGCAAGTAAACAAGAGAGAGAGAGAGAGAGAGAGAGAGAGAGAGAGAGAGAGAGAGAGAGAGAGAGAGAGAGAGAGAGAGAGAGAGAGAGAGAGAGAGAGAGAAGCAGACAGATAGATATATAGAGATGAAGACACTTACAAAGCTAAAATAATAAAACAGAGTATAAAGCACAATGCATATATATACTTACTGCTTGACAAGTATGCTATTACAAATATCTATGCATAATTATCTCGCGTATAAATCATAACGGCAGAAAAGCAGATAAAAAACAGAAGGATATGCTTACATTACAATCAAAAACGTTATTGTATGATTAAGATTTCATTTAGATCAGTGGTTCTTAATTTTTTTACCACTACGGAACAGCCAAGTAGTTGACCTTTGCTTTCACGCCCTTTCTCTAAATCTTTAACCAAATGATTAACAATTCCTCTCACATTAAGAGGGAAAACAGGAAAATATTACTATGTTACCATAATTTTTACTGAGCTAAGACTTCTGTTTAAGTAACAATAAGAAAATTCCAAATGTGAACTAGAGAAACTTAGAGAATTTCCTTTGTGCCCCCTAGTTTAAGAACCACTGATATATACCATAATAACAGTATTATTATTGTGCACACACGGAAAAAAATAAATGTTCAATTAATAAAAACGTAAATCATATTAACAAAGCATGATGAAGGTAAATATCATATCACATCTGGTAATTTTATAGTTATTCGTTTGAAATAAAACCGTTAAGTTTAAACGGCTTCAAACCCCGCAACTTTGTGGAGTAAACTTTAAAATCACGCAAGGAATGAACTTTACATTCAGTGCTAATAAATATTATGTTCACTAAAGTAAATGTTATCCAAATAAGAAAATTCAAGGCAACGGTAATCGGTTCAAAGAAATTAGTTTTTTCTTTAGATTTTTCCATAAAATTGTAGAAAAACA
>BOPN01002575.1:165314-167814 GCA_017312705.2 Penaeus japonicus
ATTGTTTAGATATTTGTTGACGTGAGTCTATGCTTTTTGGCACGTGTCTGCTTGCAGGTATGTTTATACTAGATAAATAATCAGTTCAGACCGGAAGCAGTGTAATATTATCAGAAGAGATAAAGCTGTCTTTAAATTTGAAATATGCCATAAAATCTTTCTAACATAAAAAAGGTTAATAATACAACTTATAAATGTTTCATGATTTGTAAAAAAAATGGCACTTCTGTAGATCATTTCCACAAATAATAATTAACATCACTTAACAAATATTACTACGGTGCCTATAATAAGAGCAGGACTGACAACTCCACACAATCAAGCTTTCTCGAAGACCTCAGAAGAATTTTGGCGGCGGCACGAGCTGGGCGGCGTACTGGTCGAGGTCCACGTACTCCGAGTCCTTCATCGGCAAGGACAGAATGAGCTCCTCAGCCTCCTCCTGCGTCAGAGCCTCTCCTTCGCATGTCATGAGGCGCACGAGCTCATCGCGGGACAGGCTACCCGGGGGTCGGAACTGAGGAGTCACGGTGAGTGAGTTTTGTGAGTCTATTAAGGGGAGACTGTTTTGTTTAGTATTATAAAATCTGTCTTTCTATCCAGACATAAAGACACACACACACACACACACACACGCACACACACACACACTATCTCTCTCTCACTCACACACACACACACACACACACACACACACACACACACACACACACACACACACACGCACACACACTCACAGCCACACATAATGCATGTATATATGTATACATACATGTGTATTTGCGTAACCGCACAATACATATAAACGAGAATACAAGCATACGCATACATACACACACATATCATAAACCATACATCATAATCATAACCACAAATTCCACATAACTCAAGGAAGGCAATCACCACACACGACCTCAAACTTAAAGTCAACGAGCACTCACTCACCCCAGATCGCTTCGTCTCATACATTCCTTTACTCTCTTGCTGTGGCTGTGTCTCTGCCAGGTAATTCTTTCCTTCCTTTCCCAGCACTGCAAGGGCGCGAGATAATTCCTCCTTGTTGCTACTGGGGAATCTGAGGGAAAGAAAGAAAGAATGTGGTAAGGCGGTGGAGGAGTAGGTATGTGAAGCGTTTGAAGGTCTTTGTTATAGAGAGGATTTTTGAAGTTCTTTGTATAGGGAGGAATTTTTGGTATTGTATTGATTTGGTTAATGTTGATTTAGGGTTGTTATGAATAGTGCTATGAAGGTTGCTAACAATATAGGATGTGTGTTTAATGAGGGTTATAAGTAATGATATTGTCGGTACAGTAAAAGCTAATAAAAACAGTTCAAATAAGGAATAAATTTGTAATTATAATTATGATAATTGTAATAATTATAGTAAAGATGTTACATATACCAATAAAGTAACGCTAACGACAAGCAAAACTCGAACTACAGTATAAAAAAAAAAAAAAAAAATATATATATATATATATATAATGATAAAAAATAAAGTTCCATGCAATATAATTTTGCAAATAAATCATAAGATCGGAGAGCTGACTATGTCTCATCATAAAATGCAATAATTTTCTTTTGCATTTCCTAAACAAATATGATATCGAAATAGGGAAAATCCACATCCTTTATTTATTTAGACACATTTTATCCATTTCCTGGAGTAATATTACCATTTGTATTATCTTAAAATCCAATAATTTCTATCTAATCTTTACATTCACAATCGACTATTTAACATTCAATCCTATTAATGTATCTAACACCTAGAGCCAAAATCTTTAAAATAAATCCAGTGATCTAACCTAGAGCATTTTAAATCCTCTTGTAAGAAATAGAAGGGAAAGGACAATAAGAGAAGTAGGAAGAAATAGGAAGAAAGAATTCCAGCAAAATTAACATCTAATAATAAAAAAAAAAAAAACTTCGCGAAGAAAGAATTCCAGTAAAATTAAGTAACACCTGATAAGACAAAGCTTCGTTTCTTGTCAAAAAAAAAAAAAAAAAAAAAAAAGAAGAAAAAAAAGAAGAAGAAGAAGAAAAAAAAGCGAACCTTCTGTCCATTAAAAGTTTTTTTGCGATGGTGAGGAAAGCTGCCAGATGTACGGTGTTTGCGCTCTCCTCCCCCACCATGGCGGCTACGGTCTTTCGCATCTCCGCTTCGGAAGGGACGAGGCCTGTGGTGTTTCAATCGTTGTGATTCTTAATTAGATGATTAGGAAAAAATAATGAACTTGTCATCGTCTATACAACGAAGAAATGCATGTCTTCCACAGGCTGTGTGTGTGTGTGTGTGTGTGTGTGTGTGTGTGTGTGTGTGTGTGTGTGTGTGTGTGTGTGTGTGTGTGTGTGTGTGTGTGTGTGTGTGTGTGTACGTGTATCTGAATAATATTGACTGCAAGTTGCAGCCGATACGCAATGACTGAATAAAACAAGATATTTATAAGATTTATAAGCTACATGAAAATTTCTGCCACCTAACAAACTGACTAGTATC
>BOPN01002575.1:170314-175314 GCA_017312705.2 Penaeus japonicus
ATATATATATATATATATGTGTGTGTGTGTGTGTGTGTGTGTGTGTGTGTGTGTGTGTGTGTGTGTGTGTGTGTGTATTTATAATGAATTACAACTATCGAACCAACTTTTGACATCTCTGACATATTCTGCTTACATATGGACATACAATTTAGTTATTCATCTAATAAGAAATACCTGACGCAGATCACGTCTCTGCAAAGCCATCTCCAACATTCCGAATCAGGTTTGTGGACATAAAACATCATCAACTCTCACCTAAGGTCCGTATTATCGTAGGCACGTCCTTCACATCCACCACATTTTTATCCTTATCTTGGAAAAAGGCAAACATTTCAGTCAGTTTCTTATCCATCGACATGATGACGCGCTCGTGTCTGTCTGCGAACACGATTAGCGTCTACGTAGCGATTGTGTTGCCATGGCAACGGCGTAGTTTGGCCTTGTAAAAATATTAAAATATAAAATTTCGGATAAATTAGCAATATATAGCAAGTCTATTATATCTCCATTCAACAACTTAATCTTAATGATAAGGAATGTCTTATCAGATAAATCCGATAAGAAAAAGTTTTTTTTCTTCAAATATTGCTACCGAGAAATGTGACATTGGTATTATAAGATAATGGCTTGTTTATACGAATTATTTAACCGGCATATAATTAAAACAAAAGGGTCATCTCTTGACATAATATCATAGACAGATTAATTAATTTATTTAGTTTCTTTCGTGTGTTTACGTCTGCTACGGTTGTCAGATATTACCCTCCCTCCCAAAGCCATGAAAGAATATTGCAAACTTCTACCATGTGATTTTTCCCTGTAAATGACATTGATTTTGAATACAGAAACGGTCAATGAATTCATAGTATTTAGATCGTACCACCTAATATATGAAAATAATTTTTGAACTGTATATACATAACTTCAAACGATTTTATACCAAGGTAATATCACAATCAATCACAACTAACCAAATAAATAAACGAAGAAACCTAAAAAACAAACATAAAACCAACCATCAATTACTCATAAACATCAAATAAACCCCAAATAAACCTCATCTAAAATTCCTGGCTTTCGCGAGGGGGGTCGGGTCGTCAGGCAGAGGTGGCTCAGCTGAGAAGTGTCATGAGCAAACAGAAGGCCGAGCTCTCGAAATTCCCAATAAAACGTAAGTTTATCGCCGTTTCTCTCGTCTGGGAGGGACTTTAGGGGATGTCTGAAGGAATTTACATCCGTGTCGTGATTTCGGGGTGGTTTGAGAGCGATTCGTTGAGGATTAGTAGCTGAATTCGGTCGTGTTTTGGGGGGGTTTGGCGAATTAACATATCGAGGGAAGGAAGGAAGGAAGGATTTCTCGCAGTAGCGTAAGGAAAGTTGTTTCCGGTTGTTTGTTTGTCTTGGTTTGGGGTTGGGTGGTTGGGATTTTTGATTCGTGGGGTTTGTGTCTCTTATATTTCACGGGGAAGGATGATTGTAGCTTCAAGTTATAAGGGATTGTATTCGGATAAGTTGGTCGTGATTGCCTAAGCTGGAAGAAGCAGTTCTGATTAACTCTTTTTGTCTCGTTATATTTCTTCTTATGGATTAAGCATTGTCTGAAATAACAATTTAGCGGCTATGATTTTTTGTTGTTGTTATTCGTGTACTTTTTAAGGGGGAGGAGGAGTCAAATTCTGTTGATTTCACTTTTTCAATGTTAACACGTCTTCCCCTCGATTTTTTCTGTCTAATAGCTATGAATCTGCTTATTTAAGGTTGAATTAGAGTTTGTTTTGGTACTTGCATTTTTATAAATCTGGTTCATTTTCAAAACGCCAAACAATTCTGGGTGAAGCCAACACCCAATACAAATGATACGTCAGGTTGTAAAATTTGAAATTTGCATCTCAGAATTCCCTTTCCTAACAAGAAAATAAGGCTGAAAGATGTGATGTCATGGGTTTTATTTAACCAAACATGAGATAATGGAAATGGCTTGTTTAAAGTTTCACATACTTGTTGTCAACTTAACCTGTTAACGACAGATGACAAGATATCATTTCTAGTGGTTGCAGCGTCAGCCGCCGGGACAAGATACTTTGTCGTGGTTATCCTCGTGGCCGGTGTGCTGGTTGATTGGGTGTGTAGTGCTTGGCTGCAGACAGTGTGGGCGAATAGCCTGAGGTGTTAGGCTTACACGTTTGAAATATTCTGGCACTTCAACCATATGGAGCTAAAACAACCTCATCATTAATGGTTAACCCTCTCTGGACGGGTGGTACACTACGGTACCGCTCATTCAAGGGCCCGGTGGCCGGGTGGGACCATATGGTGCCAGTCATTTAATTGATTTAGGCCTAAGCGTTCGAAAGCCCTGGCATTGTGACATGCAAGGCAGGAATGCCCCCGTCGTGAGTGGGTTAACCCATTCCCGACGGGGGAATTCTAGCCTTGAATGTCCAAATGCCGGGGCGTTCGAATTATTAGGCCTAAATCAATTGAATGGCTGGCACAATACTGTGCCGCCCGGCAACTGGGCTTTTGAATGCGCGGTACACATGCTGTACCACCCGTCCTGTGTGGGTTAAGGAGAAAAGTTGGTTGTAAGAAATGAGTAAACAAAACTGATAAAAATTGAGACGATACAGAATTGGTCAGTTGCACTGTGCTTTCATTGTAATACTTATGCTTGTGGATGTCAAAAAAGTTAAGAGTAATGTGAGAATGCCATAGACTTTGTTATCTCAACTCATCTGGGGTATGAAAAGTATTGTGAGCAACTTGGGAAGGTAACAGATGATATTGCATATGGATAAAACGACTCTACATTGACTAAATGCTCATTAGTATCTCAGGCCAATTATACCAAAAATATTTTTTAATATATCATCCCATAAGTTTAAAAAATCATAGACATCACACAGAGCTAAAGATGCCCCCTCCAGACTGCACAATAAGATGTGGCCCAGCCTGGAAGGGTTGAACATCATAGGAAATATCAAATTTGTCACGAGCCACAACTGTTTCTCTCACCCAACGCCAGGTCATTTATACATTACGGTACTAAAACTCCTCCACCTTTGTGTTTCGTCATGTCGTATGACTTGCAGCGACACTGCAATGGCTTTGACAGTGTTTACATAAATAATTTCTGAATATATGCTATACACTCAGTGTAACATCACTATCACAAATTTATGGAAGAAGAAGTATGAAGTTTGGTGAAACAATTCCTTTATTAAAAAAACAAAAACAAAAACAAAAATAGCTCTTTACAGATAGATATATATGCTCCTCATTCTCACTCATATGCGAATTGGGAAAACAGTCAATATGGCAGTGGTGCATTTTATGCCTAACATATGGTCAAAAATGCTCATGCACATAGTGTATTCCCTGTATATGTAACGGGATAAAGAGTTTGCAGTACCCTTATGGCAATCAGTAGGTATGCTAATTACCCTAGGGGAAGGAAGTGCAGGGGCTTGTCCCAGGTTAGGGAATGGATCTGTGGGCTTGCTGTTGTTAGTGGTGTTGTGCACAAGTTATTATTACACTTTGTGATATCTTGTGTATGGGCTTCGGCAAGGAATCACCACAGAATCTTGGTTACAGAATTTGAATGGAAGGAGAAGAATTTTGATGTATCTCATTAGCGTCTTCTTTACTGACTGTACCACGCTCATGTAAACAAACATTTCTCCGCCTATGCTGACCTTTCCTCTCATCCTGTTGCGTTGTGAGGGGTAGCATGTTTTTCATCATATTAGCTAAACTATTTGATGTATTCATTGTCACTTTCATCTAATGACTTATCAAGTTAATCCAAGTCACCCATCAGAATCACAATCATGAGGAATGAAGACCTCCTCACTATCACAATTTGCCACAATGAGAAAAAAAAGTATAATTATATAATTGCCATATACACAGATACACAAATAGTGTTTTCATCATGATTATACTTCAAACACTCTTACTAAGTGTCTCAGTGGCTTATTATAGCCTTTAGCATAAAAAGTAAGTCTCAGTGGCTTATTATAGCCTTTAGCATAAAAAGTAAGAGTCTCTCTGGCTTATTATAGCCTTTAGCATAAAAAGCATGTGTGCATGTACTACATTTGTGAATTTGCTATTGAATAGGCATTTTCTGTTGATGTACATGTACTGCAAAACTCAGTTTTGATAGAGATGTAGTTAAGAAATACTCAAAAGCATACCAAACAGTTAATCTTATTAACTTGTCAACCAATTGCCTATAGGTGTCATGGCATACATGAGGTACTGATTAGGCATAGAAGATGGGTGTCAATGCGTACACGATGCGACATCGGGATCTGCTCACAGTTGAAGTGCTCTCACAGTCATGAAGTATTATGGCTGTAACCGTGCTAGCTCCATTTTATGATGGATTTATGGAGAAATATTGTTTGGGCTGGTCTGTGCGACTCAGAGGGCGGAGAAAACACTTTCCCTGTCCATCTAATATTTAGCCGGTGCTGCTAGTGTCGTACACCGCCTGTCCTGACGACCACTGCGAGGAATGATAATGTGATCCTGGGATTTGTAAGGAATGGAAAAGGACCAGCTAGTCCTCTTATTCTATGAGAGAAGACAGAATTACTCAAATAATGAACAGAAGACTTCCTTGCCAAATAGTGTATTCAAGTTGGTTTTCTGGCTTAAGGCAGATGGCTTTCTAGGATTGATCTAGCATCCAGCATGCATCTAGGATCAGACAATTTGAAGGATTATGTTACTGCATTGATGCTGTTTAAACATCATCATAAACAAGGATTTGATATTTTTAGATATCACAATTCTGAAACCCATCCAATTCATTAAATTATGTGATTGTACGCTTCCTTGAGATTTTTGACAGTTCTCTTGTTATTGCATCAAGATTTCCAGTTATTAATGTTTGTATACATTAGTAATTCAACAAAATATTAATGGCTACTTACAAAAAGCTTGTTCACCGATCCACAAGCCATAGCTTGATACCACTCCTGAAG
>BOPN01002575.1:182814-202817 GCA_017312705.2 Penaeus japonicus
ATCCCTAACACCAAGCTCTAGAGGTTTGTGTTCTTGTGGTCCATTTGTATTTCCAAACTTACAAGTCTGGGAGTATCTTTAATTAGCTCTAGCCAATTTTTTCTTTGTTAGTTTTACTTTCTTTTGTGCGCTTGTCTTGCTGAAATATTATATTTGCTTACTTTCTTTATATATACACTTCTATTAATTGATAACATTTTGTGTGATTAAACAAGAGTTTCAATGACACTTCCAGTTTCGGACCAATTGCCACAGGAAGGTATTCCTAACATCTTCCTGTCCAGTACATTTAATTTGGAGGACCCAGACACCTTTTTCTCCGTTTTTACACATGTATCATCCTCTGGCGTCTGTGTTAAGAATGCAAAGATTTTACAAGAAAAGGTACGTGAACAATAGGTGACGTTTAAAAGCTTGAAACATACAAAAACATAAAGCAGAAAAAATTCAAAGCAAAGCACTGAAAACGTGAACTTGATTTATGCTTTCATTCATCTTTTGCAGCTCTTTCATTACCTAGAAACTGTTGAAATGGACATGAGCCGGCAGATAGCAAGAAAATCTTCAGCCTTTTTTGACACTATGACATATCTTAATGCCCAAATGGAACAGCTGAAACTAAACCATGCAGCTGTATCTACTCTCAGGTATGGATATTATATTACTTAGTATGTTTTTTTTTATGTTTCTTATATACTTGGCAGAACCACTGTTTTGTTGATCGTCAATGTTAACAGTAACCCTTTTTAGTCCAGAGTTTGGTAAACTGGTGCCTTTAATGCCTATTCCGTCTGTATCCACTAGACTTTTAAGTTTGATTTTTTAGAAGAAGTATACAGAGTAGGAGCTAGTTCAGGAACTTCATTGTATAGAAAAGGTGAGAATATAGGGATATTAAAAAAGTAGGAAGGGATCCTTCATATGGGACCCTCAGCATACTGAAGGATGTACAAAAATAGATTGTAAAAATTTAAAATTGATTTCTTTGTTTATGGTGATGCTATCTGACACATCTTTCCATACATTTCAACGAGATATCAAATGGAATTGCTTGTTACTATCAACTAACATGATATTACTTTGTAGGGATGGAATCTCCGTGTTACGTCAAGAGGCTGTGCTAGAACCTGTCAAGATTTTGGCTCTCCCTAGAAGAAGAAATAACATATCAGAAACCTGTAAAAAGGTCTGTTGTAATGCATTCATGAGAAATTGATCATGTGTACTACTCTCACTTTTGTGCAGCTGTTTCATTCACTGTATTTTCCTTCCCTTCTTTTACATTGTGTTTGGCATAATGGCATACACATTTTTGTTTCTTTTTCTTCTTTTCTCCTTGGATACATATATATATAAGATGAATATTTATTTTAATTTCCTTTCCTATGCCTATGCTTTTATCTATATTCACTCATATTTAAAACTATCATAGAATAAGATATTAAAGTCAGAAGGTCAAATATACCCGTATTCTTTTTTTTTTTTTTTGCTTGAGCTTTCACTCTTCTTCGTCTAACAGCTGGAGGTCATGAGCGCTGTCCGTGAGGTCCAGTCAACGATACAGGTCATGTTAGCGAGGCAAGAGTTCACCGCTGCCCTCGACTTGATATCCACAACTCAGGACCTCCTCCATACTGAGCTGAACACGATAAGAAGCCTCAAGTAAGTTTTTTTTTTTTTTTCGTGGAATAGGAAGAGAATAGTTACAGTATTTTGGATTTATTATCGATTTATTAATTAGTTCTCTCTTTAAAGCTGTGATTCTACTAGCCTCTTCTTACTCTAGGACCAGACTCAGATCAAGGATTTTCAAGCTTTTGGTCAGGGCTAAGTTATTAGAGAACGAGGCGACCCTTACCTAGAATTTTTTCCTGGATCCTGCAATTTTTTTTGTGGACCATGAGGATCAGTAGTCTTGTGACCTTGTTAGAAGTTTTTCAACCCATTCATAGTGTATGACACTTTGCATCAGACATTGGGTATTTGATTCATTGGCAATGACACATATGCAGAATTTAGACCGTTTAATATTCCTTAGGCATATCCAGATTATGTGAACTAGTCAGAAAGTCTGTTAAACTAATGTTCTTTATGTTGTAAATGACTAATGCCTTGTATTTTCACTTGGAGAAAATCATATTATTATTATTTACCAAATTCTATTTTGTTTTCAGACACCTAAGTTCTGAACTGTCAGAACATGAAAAGCTTATCGATAAAATGGTATCTGCAGATTTCATAAAGTACATTACTGAAGATCTTAATCGACCGCTTGAAGACACGCAGCCATTTTTGGAGGAAGTACGTGGAAGGGTGGACATTTGTTTTCAGATATTAATTCAATCAAATGCTTATACACACCTGTACACAGCCACTCACCTATGCAGTATTACAATATTGTAGGCTGGAAGAATAGTTTCCATAACTTAAATATATGAGGTAAAATAAGAATTAGAGAATAAAAGAGTATTGATAACTATATCAGTGACCAACTTTTACTGATTTTTCAGGATCAGCTAATTGCTGTAGTTTTTGGAGTTTTGCGACTACAGAAGTTTGATTTCCTAGATAACCTTAGAGAGGAAATCTACACTGCTATAAAAGCAACTGTGAAACAGGTAGGTGATCACAATGATTGAATCTGCATCATGTAAGTTATTGAATTATGTATAACAAAGCCAGGAACCCAATTAGTAAGTGTTTTTTTTATCATATTTTGATATTTACTTCTGCATTCCTACCAGTAAATACTTTTCGTATGCCATCATATTTCTACCTATGTGGTTCTCATTGCCATTGCCATCATTACATTTCCAGAGTGTTGTGGAGGCTGTGAGCGAAGTGGAGGTGGATCAGGAGATTGCAAGCGTTGCAGATCAGGCACGGGTGCTATCCATAGGTGCTTGGCTGTCCCTGCTCTCTACTGTCACTTCACGACTCAACACAGTCATAGCGAGGGTGAAGGTATGGTCATTTTGGGATATGTGTTTTTCTAAGTGGACTTTACATTTCCTTGTACTTAGCCACCCAGTTACTGTTTTTTTAAGCAGTAGAATTTAGTTATTTAATTATTTTTTTATGAATACAAATGATGTAAAATGTGTGTTCTGAGGGATAGATCATGATGTGATAGGTTGTCATCGGGAGCAAAATATTCCCAATGACACGATATCACGTCATCTGGTGTGAATGGGTGAATAAACACAAGTAATAGTACTATTGTTATTGTTATTGTTATACAAGTTCAATCTTTATGGACAAACTCAAGACTTTGTGATTTAAACTTCAAATTGATTTGTTTTGTTACATGTGTAGATATTGTTAAATTAAACTTTTAACTGATAACTGTTTATATTTCAGAGTATCACTGAAGTCATGGTACAAACTGTTGAAGCTGGAGCAGGAAAGACCCAGCCTGTTACGGAAGGGGTTCAGGCAGCATCATTAGTAACCATGTATGTGGTTCTCAATATGTCTATCAGCTCATATGACTAGTTTATAAGGAATGAATTCAGTGTGATTATTGTAGATCAGTCATGAATCTGATAATGGAAGAATTATGAATCCTAAGACTGCAATTTCAATTTCCTCCTGCGCTCATTCGCTCATGACTCAAAAATGACACACAACATGTGGTTTCAGGAGTAGTAGTGGTGGAGATCCCATGCTAGGGGAGGTGGCATGCGGAAAAGTGCTCGGCGGCCTGCGGGAGATACTCTGTGCGGCATGCGACTATGCCCACGATCGCTGCGCAAAACTACTTCATGCGAGGTAAGAACGTATGGCAATAAACATTTAAATGGCAATAGTTCTGTCTAATCTAAGAGAGCAGTTGTAATATCCTTCCAAATGGAACTTAGTCCTTAAGAATATGCTACATTTATACATCTTGTTTACTATTTTTTCCCTTTACTTAACAATCCAGGTCAAGAGATCACGGCTTAGACAAGATGACGGCGAGCGAATTCCTGGCTCTGTCACGCATAATTGAAGACTTCGTGGCAGACACTGAATCTGTTTGTGGCAGAAAAAGCACATCATTCCGAATGGGTCTGCAGGGACAGGTAAGAAAGAGGTTGTGTAGTTTATCGAAATTCAGTGACTCTTTATTATCCTACTACAGTCATGCTTGTGATATTTTTCTTTATCATACTTCATTCAAGGAAATCTTAATTGATGCTGAGAACATATTATTATTGTTGTTATTATTATTATTATTATTATTATTATTATTATTATTATTATTATTGTTATTATTATTATTGTTATTATTATTGTTATTATTATTGTTATTATTGTTTTTATTATTATTATCATTATCATTATTATTATCATTATCATTATCATTATCATTATTATTATCATTTTCATTATCAAGCCTAGTAATTGGTGATTAAGCATTTGTGAGCCATTTATAGAGGGGGGGAGGAGATTGAAAAATCTATAGTGCATGTGTCAATACATTCCCAGGATCTGTGGGTTAATTTTTTATTTTTCCTTTTCCCTAATATGAAGGTAGGGGGGAAAGTTTGTTTCACATTAAAAATTAACTTCCTTTTTTGCTCTTGAAGTATATGCAAAGAATCAGCAAAGGATAATTGATCTCTTTGTGTGTTTTGAATTTTATTCTTAGAATTTTTTTTTTTTCCAAGACTATATTTTTAATTCATGTGCTGTAGATGCACCAACAATTACGGAAGTCTTACATGTAATATTGTATTTCTAGGCAACTAGATTTGTATCGAGGTTCCACGAAGAACGGGAAGCGAGGCTGAAGCTGAACCTAAGCAGTGAGCGATGGAGGGCTGTCCCTGCACCACCAGACCTTCAGCATCTTTTGGACCACATATCAGCTACAGGTAAGGGTAGAGATATAAGTATAGGTCATATGTTCTTTGGGAAGTAGAGATAGGGGAAGACATGTGCAAACTGCACCAATATTCCAAAGGAAGTCAGAATTGATTGAATTGTTTTCAAGTCTCATATGATAGTGTTTGATCTATAGATTCCAAAAATACAGTTTATTTGTTGTGTTGGTTGAATTAGAGTAGAGGGAAGGGATGGTCACTTCATTTCTGCATCAGATCCTTTAGGGATCAATGAGTTGGTATGACTGTAATGAGAACATAGAAGGAAAGTTAATGAGTTTGTACGGATGGAAGAGAACAAGTAGATCTTTTTTGGAATGCATTTATCAAAATATCTTCAGCTTAATTTTAATCAGATTCTGAAAAGCAGAGGAAGAGCAAGTAAAATTTCTTGTAAAAATCTGTTTTCAGAGTAAAGGAGGAAGTTATTTTAAAGGGAAAGAGACAGGCAAAATGATTAAACACAGCTTTTGGAATGTTTAGTATTACATCATTGTATTTTAACTTCTTCCCATCAGACACTCTAGTATCACCCCCTGCTAGTCAGCAAGAAAAGGAGAGTATAGAAACTCCCTCCACGGCACCAGCCCCCAGCACCTCAGCCACTACCACTGCCAGCACAACCACAGCCACTCTCAGTAATGGTGTGGTCGAACAGAACCACAGTGCGAGTGGTAGCACTGGGAGTGGCAGTGGTAGTGTTATCAATGGCAGTAGTAGTAGTTCGGGTGGTGGTGTGGTTGTCAATGGAGAGGAATACATTGTGGTTGGTGTGTGCGTAGTCGTCGTGAGGCTAATCGTGGAGTACTCCGAGTGTGCGTCCACGTTGAGACTGGCGGCGCACCAACTTCTGACGCGGCTGACCGACTTGTTAAGAAGATTCAACTCCGACACTTGTAGGTGAGTCGAGAAGGAGGTAAACATTGCCTTTCTTTGAGATGAGGAGAGAAATAAAAGAACTGGTTTTATGGAAGTTGTTTCGCTTTTCTTTCAGTAACGAGAATAATGAATAGGTGACCTATAGTTGAAGATTTTTTTTATAAGAGATTGACTGTTTTCTTCTAGACTCTTGATTGAGGCTGGCGCAGTTGCTCTTGGACTCAAAACTATAACTACTCGTAACTTAGCTTTGGCATGGCGATCACTGCAACTGTTGCTGACTCTGCTTCCTCGTCTCAACACGCACTTCTCTGCCCTGTTGAGACCAGCTGTTGTTATGAAGAATATAGAGCAAGTAAGTGAATTGAATGTTCAATACTGATTAGATTCATCAAAGTTGAATTAATGCTTTATTAATTCACACTGCTAGGACATCTGTAATGTTAAATATTAAGAAAATCAGGTGATTATACTAGATAAACTCTGGATAATGTATTCTAGACATGATTTTCTTTTGTGTGGGTGTTAAAACTTCATATATAACAAGGGCTACAAAAACATAAAATCTAGTTTTTTTAAGGATACATTTTCACTCTAAATAACCAGGGATTATGCAAGGTTTATCATTCTTGTAGCCAGACCTGGTCATGTAATCAGGGGAGCCAGGAGGAGGAACTGTTCTTTTGCTCAGAGCCATCCATGGGCAGTGGTGGTTGGCAATAGTTTATGCTTAAGCAATAAGTGAACAAACTAATGGTCTTTTGAAGATAAACACTACATATAAACTCCCCTGGCAAGGTTATGGTAAAGGCTCTTGATGCCTTGATTGGTTTTGCCACAGCCATTGGACTGCAGAATGGTTGCATGGTGCTTGAATGCATTGCAAAACAAAGAGCTTGTATTTGGATTTTCTCACCTTTCCTTTTAAAGTGTATTCCGCATGTCAGCTTAACCCATTAGCAGTGGATGGCATGATTTGCTGCAAAGGCAGAGTCGGTCATAGACGTGGATGGCATCTTGCCAGACATGTAAAATAGCCATCCTACTGCACAGACCTTTTTTAATACCGCGACCAATGGGTTAATTCTGTCTAGTAAAATTGAGTTAAGGAGACTGATACAATATTCTGTCTTGATGACTGGTGATTGTAGTTTTGTATCACCAGCCACTGAAAGATAGGAATAACTTATCCAAGCTCCCTCTACCAGATGATAGATGACTTACCAAGAAGAGTTTGGAAATGAACATGAATTATTATAAACCATTGATGTCTCTCTGTTCTTCTCTTTCTTTCCCCTTAATTGTTTGGTATTTACTTTTATTTTCTCTTGGTTTCTTTTTTGGAATGTAAACCATATAGGACCAGGTACAGGTCCTCAAAGAAGCAGACATCTTTTTTCAAACCTGTCTCTCAAAATACATGATTTAGTTGATTTTTTCCTTATGATAAATATCTTGGCAAAGTTTACATTTTGGAAAGGTATGGAAAATAGGATTAGGTTAGCAAGGTAAAATGGAAGGAGAAAAGATTCCACATAACTTATTATTGGCTATTTACTAGTTGATTGTATTTTGGCCTTGTAACAAAAGTGTATAATATGCAAATGAAAGCCACTATCTAATATAGGGTATCTATACCAGCATCTAATGGAAAGTAATTGGCTAAATTGTTCATTGACAGTATTTTCAGTATATTATTATTACTATCTATTTCTGTATGATTACTTTCACATTCCCTCTTTGATAAAGACCATTTGTAAGACCTTTATTGAATCCTTTTTATAGTGATAAAAATATTGGTTAGCTGTCTAATTAACTTTGCTATTTAATCTACAAAAATGCCATTGAAGATGCACAGAAATTATTTATGTAGTAAACACTAAACAATATAATGAGCTTTAACTCATTAGCAGTGGATGGCATGATTTGGTGCAAAGGCAGAGTCGGTGATAGACGCGGATGGCATCATGCCAGACATGTAAAACAGCTATCCTACTGCACAGACCTTTTTTTAATACCGCGACCAATGGGTTAAGTTTTTGTTAGTCGGTAATATAGTCCAGTACATATATTGTTATTTTTTGGTCTGTTAATCTTTCATTTTGCTAACGACAGGTTACCCGCGAATACCGAGAACACTGTGAGGCGATAGAGGCCAAAATTGTGGGTGTGATGAGTGACACTCTGGAGCGCCAATTTGCAACGTGGGAGGCGCGGTCTCCTGTGCCTTCCCCGGCTTTCAACGGTATTCTGAAAGCAGTGTCTAAGTTGCATGAAGCCGTTTCAGGTGTCTTGCCTCCACAGCAGGTAGGTCTTTGACATTTTTGTTAATAAATCTAACATTTTCTTATTTTGAGTCATTAAGCTTTGTTGATGATATCACCGATGTCAGATATATGAGCACATTTCTGCCTCAAGTGACTAGATTACTAGGAAATTCTCAAAGGTCTTTGACATTTTTAATGATAAATCTAATGTTTTCTTATTCTGAGTCATGAAGCTTTGTTGATGATATCACTGATGTCTGATATATGAGCACATTTCTGCCTCAAGTGACTAGATTACTAGGAGATTCTCAAGATTTATTATGAAAACACTTTGATGATTCAAGTTTATATGGTAGATATACACAGGTCAAGCAAAAAAGGTCCATGTAAAGTTCCTGGGATCATGAAAAGGATGATAAAATGTATTTTACCCACATAATGGGCCAAGTCATTTTAACCCATTCCCGACGGGGGATTTCTAGCCTAGAATGTCCAAATGCCGGGGCGTTCGAATTATTAGGCCTAAATCAATTGAATAGCTGGCACAATACTGTGCCGCCCGGCAACTGGGCTTTTGAATGCGCGGTACACATGCTGTACCACCCGTCCTGTGTGGGTTAATAATTATTTTGATTTTCCCAGGTATTTATCTTTACACAAGAACTTTTCTTTTTGCATGCTTTGTATCTGTCCAGGACAGATATAGGTATATCTACCATATCTATAATTTAGAATGTAGAGGATTCTAAAGACTTGTTTTGGACTTAACCCTTCCACTATTGGGCATTTTTGTGGGGTCGGATCACTTTTGCTGCTGCATCTTTTTTGTTAAAGATACAGGCCATTTATTCCCTCAGATGTGTAACTTGGGCATCATACCAAATGCTAATTAGAATCACTTTGCTAACATATCATATACGGAATCATATATCATACCATAAGTCTAGAAAGTGATAAGAAACACAACTTCTGAAGATACTCGGCACATTCCAAACATCGGATGATGTGGCCTGTCTCAGGAGGAGGAAAATAGGCAGATGTTTTAGGACTTTTTCATGTTAATCCCAAATAAATATATATTAACCAAACACATAGTTTTACATGATGAATTAACAATCTAATTTTTTTATGCTCTGCCTATATTTTTCGCTTTATAATGTGTTGTTGATAATATGATTCATATATACATACCTTTATCTCTTTCTTTAGATGTACAAGTTATTTGAGAAGATCACATCTGTCCTGAAGGAGAAGCTAAAAGTTCACCTAGTAAGGCTCAATGTGTCATCTGTAGGACCTAAGAGCTGGTAAGTGTCAAAGTGAGAACCAAGAATTTTTTGTGTTATTAAAATCTGTTATGCGATATATTAGTGGTATTGTATTGGTGCCCAGGAGACACTTTTAGCTTGTTAACGACAGGGCTATTTTGGCTCTAAATGGTCAGGATATACTAACGCATAAGCCTAACGCCTCGGGATTCTCGACCGCGCCTGTACGCCCGCTCACCCGGCGCGCTGGCCTTGACTAGATATCTCGTCCCCGGCGTCTGACCCAAAAACCACCTGTCGTTAATGGGTTAAAAGAAATTACATACTGAGAACATGGTTTACAGAGTAGTTACTGTAAGACTTTTAGATTATATTGGCAAGGAGTATGGGTTTGACATAAGTTTGGGTTTTATTTTTGTATCATTGTAGTAGTAATGTAAAATAGTAAGAATTGCTAGTGTAATCTAATTTGATCTTTTGCTAAGGTGATTTGATTTGCTAAATGAACATGGGATGTTGAAGAATATTCATTGCTAGTGGAGTTCACTCTGTGTGATTATTTGTGATTATTTTGTAATTAAATGGTGATGATTGTAGCAATTTATATGAAAAATTTATTTTGTATTTATAACTTTCTGTCTTTCAGGGTGGTTACAAGTGAGCTGACCTTTTACTTCAACCACCTTGATAGTCTAGGACTGGGTGGCCTTGTCTCCCAAGAAGAATTCACCAGTGGGTTGTGGCCGGCACGCTAGTGATGTTACACACACCTCCAGCTCAAAATGAAAGTGATACAAGTAGCCTGAAATCCCAAATTTTCAATGATTTCTCTATATATTACCTTTTTTTTTTTTTTTTTTTAAAGAATTCTGTATATTTAGGATGTAAGTATCTTGTATGTTCTTCGAAAATACAGTGAAAAGTGAATGAAGAAATTATTTTGTAGACCTCTGTCATGGCCAGTTATTTCAGGTCATAGCAAAGAATGAAAACAAGACATACCAAAAACACAAGGAATACCTTGAACGAACAAAGAGCAGTGAGTTTGATCCTTTATTTTTGTCTCCGAAATGATAACGTATGGGAGTTACTACAGGTCTTCTTCTATGGTGGGTTTCTCAATGTGATAACTGTGATATATACAGTGTAACCTCAGCATTTTCCAGCAGTTTAAGAGGGTTTTCTTCCAACCATTCCACGTTTTTAGATTGCCTTGCTGATTATTTTTTTGTTTCTGGGGAAGGTTTTACGTGATTTGAAGTGTATGCGCGATGATAGTTGTAATTCTGATGGTGAATAATATTCTTGATTATTTTCATAAATGTTATTATTATAATTATTTTGATTATTATTTTGTTGTGCATGTTATTATTTTTATTATTTTATAATTATTATTATTACTATTATTATTATTATTATTATTATTATTATTATTATTATTATTAATGTTATTATTGTTATTGCTGTTATTATCGTTATTGCTGTTATTATCGTTGTTGTTATTATTATTATCATCATTATTATTATTATTATTATTATTATTACTATTATTATTATTTTTATTATTATTATTATTATTATTATTATTATTATTATTACTATCGTTATCATTCTTATTCTTATTCTTATTCTTATTCTAATTATTATTATTATTATTATTATTATTATTATTATTATTATTATTAATTATCAATCATCATTATCATTATCATTAAATTAGAATCATCATCATTATTATTATTATTATTGTTATTATTATTATTATTATTATTATTATTGTTATTATTAATTATCAATCATCATCATCATCATCATCATTATCATTAAATTAGAATCATCATCATGATCATCATTCTTCTTCTTCTTCTTCTTCTTATCATTATTATTATCATTATTATTATCATTATTATTATTATTATTATTATTATTATTATTATTATTATTATTATTATTATTATTATTATTAACATTATTATTATTATTATTATTATTATTATTATTAATTATTGATTATTGTTTATTAATCATCATCATCATCATCATCATCATTATCATTAGATTAGATAAAAATCATCATCATTAATATTAATGGTCATCGTTATTATTATCAACATATCAGTACAACATATGTGTTGATATCTTGATATTGATTTTGTCATTATTACTAATATGACTGGAATATCTACTAATGAGATGAGAGGAACAAGCACAGGAAATAAAAAGATGAAGACTGAGGTTACTTATACTTATATTTGCCTGGAATCGGAAACCAAGCAGAATCGAGCTGAACAAAGCAGCACTCGCAAGCAAAAACGACCGGGGAATATTGTTTTTTTCCACAGCCGCTCTTCCTTCCCGAGGGTCATCCCCGAAGCCGAAGTTAAGGCAGGGGAACAAAAGGAGATTGCTAAAGAAGGGAGGGAGAGAGAGGGAAGACAGAATAAAGGAGGAGAATAGCACGTGTGGAGAACAAGAAGATAGGCAGGAAAGCGAGGGAAGCTTTGTGATGATTCCGGTCCGTGATGAGCTTGGCTGTTTTTGTAACCCTTTTGCTGGTTACCCTGTCACTTTCCTTGCCTCACTAGCACCTGGAGTCTTGTACCACTGCCGTGTGCTCAATTTTTCTTTAAAATTTGCATCAAAATAACCTAAATGCCACAATATCTTTGCATTTCGTCTGAACACTCGCCTCGGAATAGCTGAACAACAGGGACAAGCCATTGTCACGTGACGTCTCAGAATCAATTTTCAGTGTCAGTTTCTTCACTTCAGCACTACATGTCATTATCATAACTGATATCGTCATTAAATTTGATTTTAGCATTATCGTCCTTGTCACTTTTGTTATTATAATTATAATGATTTTTTATTGATGATATTATTATTGTTACTATTAGTCTTACAATTATCATTATTATGGTTATTATTGTTCTTCTTCTTAATATTATTAAAATTATAGTTATTTGTATTATTACTAATATTGATATTTTTTATGATTATTGTTATGATTATTATTATTATCATTATTATCATTGTTATCATCATCATCAATATTATCATCATTATCATTATTGTTATTGTTATTATTATCACCATTATCATTATTATTATTATCATTATTATTAATGGTAAGGATGATGGAATTATGATTTCATTATTGTTACTATTATTATGATGATTATTATGATTCTTACTATCATTATCATTATCATTATTATTATTACTATTGTTATTATGGTCATTATTATTATTATTAATGATATTATTGTTATTATCTTTTTTATTATATTATTGTACATTAATGCTTTCCTTTTTTTCTTCCATTCTTTGGGCCAATATTTTTTTTCAGAGTTGAAGGGATAGCTTCTTTTACACAGTTATGCCAGTCTTAGCCTTTTCATGTATTTTTATTAGAAACATGTTGTCATTGTCCTGTGATTCATATCTCCCTCTCTCTCTCTCTCTCTCTCTCTCTCTCTCTCTCTCTCTCTCTCTCTCTCTCTCTCTCTCTCTCTCTCTCTCTCTCTCTCTCTCTATCTCTCTATCTCTCTATCTCTCTATCACACACACACACACACACACACACACACACACACACACACACACACACACACACACACACACACACACACACACACACACACACACACACACACACACACACACACACACACACACACACACACACACACACTAACTCTCACTCTCACTCTCACTCTCACTCTCACTCTCACTCTCACTCTCACTCTCACTCTCACTCTCACTCTCACTCTCACTCTCACTCTCACTCTCACTCTCACTCTCACTCTCACTCTCACTCTCAGTTCTGCTTCTGCTTCCTTCTTTAAGTTCATCTTTAGTTTCAATAGTAGCTGAAAGCACAAGTATTTAAGAAGGTAAGAAAATTTTTGATAGTCTTTCCACATGATATCAAACTTGGTCTAAGAGGTGGCATTATATAAGCAGAGTTGGAAATATGTGACCTTGTTTTTTCTCGTAATTATCAGTAGCATCTGTTAGACATACAAAGGTAGATATTGCAGCTTGTGCAATTTTGCTTTGCCACTGATATTAGTGTGTATTCAGTGATATGCAGAAATGTGGTAGATTGGCTAAAGGAAGATCTTGAGTGTTTTGCAATGTTTTAAGATCAGCAGCGAATATGTTTTATATAACTTAATGATGCTGATGAATATTATGAAGATGTGAGGAATTGCCTGCCTGGAATTTGTTGGCTAGTATGTGCATGGAAAGAGCATGTGATTCTAGGGTAACTTTTTAGCATATATTGGTATCATTGACTAAAAATGAATATGATAATGATGAGTTGTGCCATCTTTACTGTGTGTTTACCTTTTTTTTTAAAGCTAAATGGTAAGAAATGAACAGTGTATAGTGCATAAACAGAAGAGATAGACAGTTTTCTTGGTAATAGTGTGATTATATATAGAACATTTGATTGATCGCTGGAGAATGTAATCCTGACATAGAGAATATTAGAAATAATTGATTTCAGGACTTTTGAGCAAGTCTTTTTTTCAAGTATTGGTATTTATTTAATGAACTTTTTTTTCGGAACCTATGTTTGTTTATACTTTTTACAAGGAGATGGTATCTTTTATTTGTGGAAATGTAAGTAATTGTGTTGTAAGGCCTCTGAAATCAGTTTCCGTAATATATGCAAAGTGAAAATCCTGTGTTAGTGCACAAAGGAAAGTTGGTATGTGGCTTCCACAATTTTTTCTTCCTTTTAGTAAGAGTTGGGAAAGCAGTGCTTTTAAAACGCTGGCAGTAGCATTGTGGTAGCAGTAACATTTACTTGAATAGCTCTCTAGTGTATTGGTACTTCTGGAAAATATGAAATATGACATTTTATAATATTCCAGGTCATCACGCCTAGAAGTTGAAAGGGAACCTTGTGGTTAAAAGTTCATCTATAATTCCATTTTTTTTATTTATTTATCTTTTTTTTTTATAGAAAACTTTGCAACACATGATAGAAAAAACAAAAAAAATGCTACTATGATACACACACACACACACACACACACACACACACACACACACACACACACACACACACACACACACACACACACACACACACACACACACACACACATATATATACATACATGTATATATAAATATACATATATACATATATACATATATACATATATACATATATACATATACATATACAGATACATATACATATACATATACATATACATTTTTTTCTTGCAAAAAGGTTGAAACAAAGAACAGATGTGTAATGGAAATATATTCCCATGTAGTATTCTTATGAAAAAAAAGTAAATCTCACAATAATAAAAGAATACACTACATGACATTGGTGAGGGCATAACAAAATCTAGATGACATTAGGCAAAGTATAACCACAATCAAAGTATTATAGTGTAAGATATATATTATATTATATATATGGAGATATCACTGCATATTATATTTAACCATGTACATTAGACAAAGGTATGGAAAAAGCAAAAGACCCTCAGAGTTAAATAAATCATGAGCAGAGGCATTCTAATAAAACTGGTAGTCTCCAGTCATAGAAATCACCACCTGATTGTTAGATTAGTGTCTGATTTCTAAATGACTGCGGGGCACTTACAGTTCATGTACCAAACATTACCGCTCACCACGACTGCCAGGAAAACCAAATGTATAATGGTGGCACTGCCAATTGGACTGAAAAAGTATCTGCCAGGACTAATCTCCTACTTGGCTTTTAATGTCTATGTTGCCACGATGGAAGTTAATTAGAGGCAGCAAGTAGTAATGATTCTGAATGCTGTTCCTGCTGCTGTGTGAAATTTCTAGTAGCATAAATGTTATACATTTTATAATTTATATTTTTATTATTATTTTTGTTATTATTATTGTTATTATTACTATTATGTTACTATTTACATTGTTGATGTAATTATTATTATTATTGTTATTTTAATTATTTTTATTATTATTGTTATTATTGTTATAATTGTTATTGTTATTATTATTATCTTTATATTATTATTATTATTATTATTATTATTATTATTATTATTATTATTATTATTGCAATTATCCTGATCATTATTCCAAGGGAGAATATTTAGCATTTCTGCTTCCCATGATAAATTGATTATTGTCTTTCTTTATTTTTATTTGATTTATTTATTTTTTAATATTTTGACTTAGTTTTACTCCCTCTCCCCCTCCCTCATCCTTGGTAAGGTTTTCCTCTTCCTTTTTCTTTTTCTTCTTACTATTTTTCTTCATCCTTCTCTTCCTCTTCATATTCTTATTCTTTGCCTCTTCCTCTTCCTCTTCCTCTTCCTTTTCCTCTTCTTTTTCATATTCATTTTCTTCTTCAATTTCTTTCTTTTCTTCTTCCATTTCTTCCATTTTTCTTCTTCCTTTTTCTTCTTCCTTTTTCTTCTTCCTTTTCTTCTTCCTTTTCTTCTTCCTTTTCTTCTTCCTTTTCTTCTTCCTTTTCTTCTTCCTTTTCTTCTTCCTTCTCCTTCTCCTTCTCCTTCTCCTTCTCCTCCTTCTCCTCCTTCTCCTCCTTCTCCTCCTTCTCCTTCTTCTCCTTCTCCTTCTCCTTCTCCTTCTCCTTCTCCTTCTCCTCCTGCTGTAACTTACTTTCTGGTGAGTATGGGAAAAGTATATAATTTTTTATGTCTCTATTTTTGTAAATTCCTGTTGCTTGTACAACTTTTTGCTTAATGGTTTACTTTTATTATTTTAATTTATTGAATTGTACAATTTGGAGCTTGGCTTTCACTGTCTGATATTTGTGTATATACAACTATTCCTTATGAATTCATGTACAGTTAACTTTTAAGTTTATTTTCCCTCAAATACCTTATTACTTTAATCTGTTGACTAAGAAAGATTATTACTTGTAAGTACTAGAGTTGCATGATTTATTTATTCTTTTAGATATTTATTTATTTATTTATTTATTATGTATTTGGATTAGTTAAAAGGAAAAAAAAGGCTGCTGTTCCTAGTATTTGTTCATGTTTTTCTTTTACTAATGAGGAAAATCATCACACTTTAATATCAATGATGTGATCACCTTGAATGATGTTCAACTTGGCACATATATAAGAGTAAGATATAGTGAGTGCTTTGTTATGCTTGAATGAGTACGTGGACGGCTTACTGATTTCATGTGTATAAGTGAAGGTGCATGTTTTTTTTTTCTCTTTTTTTTTTTCCCCCTGTGTTTTTAGGCTTTTCTATAGAATGCGAAATATGAAAGCTAGGATTTGTACACTGTAAGGAGTGTCGTGGTTATTTACTCAACTGTTGTGATCGGTTATGTGAATTTATTTACTGTGTTTTGAGAGAGAAGTCTGATGGTGATGTGCCAAACCCTTTACTTCAGGTTAGCTAAATTTCTCAGTCCCTCACACCGTCTGTCCAGCTCCCTAAAACTATCGTAATGTCACCTGTGTCTAGTTGACTTCCTTCCCATTACTCATTTTAGGGTGTGATGCTCTCATTCCATAGCTGCTGGTTAGTGATTGATTTAGTTTCTCCCAATTTTAGTTCTTTTTTTTTCTTAACCCATTCCCGCCGGCACTGTTCCGTCTTTGCATGGCTGCAATGCCGGGGCTCTCGAACGCATAGGCCTAAATCAATTATACGATTGACGCCACATGCCGGCACCCGGTGCTATGCATATTACATAATCGCGGCCAGTGGTATCGGGTTAATGATAATAGTTTACTCATCCCCAAAACCTATTTAGTTGATGTATAAACCCACTCTCTATACCTGTCTACTTTCTGCCTATCTACCTCTGGGGTATGGCTTCCCATGCTTTTTATTTTGGGAAAACAGCAGTTTGTGAAATGGTTCCTTGAGATATATATATACATTCTACTAGATATTTTTTTATAGTTTAGAATGTTGTTTGGCATAACCGAGCAACTTGACATAGCTAGCACTGCATTTGATTCATCTGTCGAGAAGTAGCTAATAGTCAAGGTCTTTTTTTTTTTCTTTTTTTTTTTTTTAAAGGAAAGGGGAGAGAAGAGTTACAATCTGCGCCACCTCTTGAATACTGCAAAATCTTCTGCATGCTTTTTGGGTCCACTTTCTGTCTGTTTATGGTGCAGAGGCATCACAGGCACCTCTGTTAATAGCTACCGTTAATTGTTATCGTTACAGTTTTCGTTGTCCTAAAGGATTGGTTGAAAGGATATGGAATCAAATTCTCCTCCCTTTCTTATGAACTGTGAGATGAATGTTAGAAAGTCCTTTGTAGTTGTAGACTACTCTAATTGCCTTTTTTTTCCAAGTTTGAAATTAACAAAAAGTATTTCCCGTTTGCTGGAAAATGATGTCATTATGTAATACATTTTGCGTTATTTATGGAGAATGGTGTTTGAAGGATGTTGCCCATTTTTAATATTGTATAGGCAAAGATATTAAACGTGAATGTGATGAATCCTCATATAATTGAGAAGGCTAAATATTATTCATTTGATGAATGTAACGTGTTGATGGGTACAGCGTAGGATTTTGTCACCTTTTTAATCTAAAATAAATGATCTTAATCCCGACATCACATTTATAGTAAAAATGCTTCATTCAGCCTTAATCATTCACAAAAGCCTAGGTTTTAATAAGAAAACAGTTGCATTCAATAACTGCAACTTTATCCAGTCTGACTTTCCTAACAAATGGCTTTTAAGAGTTTACCCTTTATAGTGTTTGAAGAGAGCATTTAACATTTATGCAATCCTTTCTAAAGCATATATATATGGATTGATTTTTCTATGTTGAATTAGCATAATTTAACTGGGTAGGTATTGTTACTGAATTATGTTTTTATTTTCAATTTTCATTTTATAAAAGGGGGAGGGGGGGATTTATATAAGTCGGCATGCTTCCTAAGGATGTTTTAATTTTCTTTCGGGTTGACATTTGTTGGAGAGCAGTAATGGCAACATATTTGTGTCTGTATTTTATAGTCCATGTTTGTAGCAGAAAGTATGTGTACATATATGGTGAGGAGCACTATATACTGAAAAATATCTTTATACTACATTTTATATTATTTCTTTGTAAAATACTGTCACTAGATATTTTTATCATTATATTGATATAAGTGTACATTAGGTGGGGTGGTGTGAAATTCAGTTTTTACACTGAACGATTTTTAACTTACATTTCGGTGAAAATTTCCCGTTGTTTTAAGAAATATTTTTGACTTTGTTCAGTGTTGTATAAGAGAAATATGGCAATGTATGTTACTTATTATTCATTATCAAGGGACAATATTAACTTCACTAATAATTTTTCCTGAACTATTGTGAAATGTCTGATCGTCATGACTTTGATGTCTTGCATATTCTCAAATCTTCAGTATTTTTTTTTTTTCTTTACAGTTGCTTATTTACTGTACTTACTCTGGATATCGAAGCCACTGTTTCAGAAACCGTTCATCTTTTGGTTAATTCTCTCGAACCGGCAGTTCCCCCACATCCTGCTGGAAGAAAATGTATATGAGAGAAAATCATACCAATGGAGCTTCATTACCCCTTTCTTCATTTTGCTACAGGTTCAGCTTCAAGTTTTCTTTTGCACCGGTTATCATTTCTGTCGAAGCTTTCCCTCCCAGCCAAAAATATGTCGGAAAATTCCTCGTCTGCCAGAATGCACGTTGATGGTTTCCGTTACGAGTTTAAATAATTTGATGATTGTACTTAAGGTAGCCTTGTGGAAAGTAGGCAAAAGATGGTATTGATGGTGTTAAAACCAATGTTTATTGTACATAGTGTTGCAGAGTTATATAACTTTTTTTTTTCTTTTGTCAGTCTCTTGTTGCTTTCCAGGGCACCTTCTATTAACATGTGTTTGATTATTTTTTTAGAAACTTGGAAATTGTTCATCAATTATTGTTTCATGTTTATGAAAACATTGATAATTAGTTTAAGTGTGTCATAGGGAAATACTGTATTAAGATTGGTGTGCGTAGCAAATATTTTTTTTTAAGCAATGGCTGTGAAGTCATTGAAAAGAATATTATGCAATATTAACTGGGGAATTCTTTCTATTTTTTATTTCTGAGTTGGTTCGATGGTAACTTTTTGTATATAGTATACAGTACAATCCATGAGAATATATTTTAATGTCATACTGTTGGATTTTCATTACCCAAAGAACTCTGTCACAGTCTGTAATATAAGCAGATAGAATACACATTTTTTTCTCCAGTTACAACTCTGAGAATTTCATCCATGCTTTTAAGTAAAAGATCATCATCGTATAAGTAGATATACTTTAGGATGCCATGAGTATATGATACTGACTATGACTCTACCTGCTCTTTCTCATTACAAACTGGAATAATCTATCTGAAATTGAGCTTTTGATACAGTCTATGCAAATCGTTCTTTCTGTGGAAATCTCTATCCTCATTTCTGCATGAGACAAGAAGTCACTCGAAGTTTATATCAAGATCTAGGCAGAGAAACATATGATCTTTAGTATCGTTCTGAGAAAAAAAAAGTCTGGTATTCCGTATCCAATTCCTAGATCTCGAACATCTTGATGCATTCCTTGATAAAACAAGTAGAGTTGCAGTAGAGTAGAGTAGAGTAAGAGCTGAATTGTATTGCTAATATGATAAGGATTACTCACATATATATTATATATATATATATATATATATATATATATATATATATATATAT